>MU403175.1:0-127253 GCA_022695765.1 Annulohypoxylon moriforme
TTAATATATATAATAATATTATATTTTATTTAATTATTTTTTATTATTATTTTATTTTAACATTTATTTTTTTTTTTTTTTTATTTATATTTTATTATATATAAGGTTAATTATATTTATAGGATATTATAATAATTCTTCTTTTTTATATAAATATAATTAATAATAAGTATAATTTTTTTTTTTTTTTTTCTATTTTATTTTTTTTTTTTCCCTTCTTTTTTTTTTTTTATTTTTTTACCGTTAAATAAGTTTTTATTTATAATAAAATATTTAAATTCTTTATTTAATACTTTATTTATAAATAAAAATAATTAATATATTAAATATATACTTTATTATAATTATTATAATATTATAATTATTAATTTTTTAGATTATTTTTTTAATATGTTTATTATTATTTACCGTTATTTCTTAAATTATTATAAGTTAAATAATTATTTTATTTTTTAGGTATATTTTAATTTTTTTATAACTTTTATTAATATTATTATATATTATTATTACTTAAATAAAAAGAAACTTTATTATTTTATAAATATTTACTTTTTTATAATTACGTTTTTTATAATGTAATGTTTATTATTTTTTTTTTATTTTAAATAAATAATTTTAAATTAATTATTTTAATATTAAAGTTATAATTATTATATTAAATATTTATAAAAACATATTTATTTTTTTATAATAATATAAATAAACGTAAAATAACTTTTATTTCCTTAAGAATAAAGTAAAATAAAAAAAATTAATCTTATATTATAAATTAATAAATTTATAAATATATTATTTCTTTTAATAATTTTTTTATTATTAATAATTTTATATTAATTAATAATATTATAATATTAATATATTTATTAAAAATTTAAATATTAATATTTAATTTTCCATATAAAAATATAAATAATATTAAGAAATAATTAATTATTTAAATATTATTAACGATTAAGTTTTTTTTATATTATATTTAAAAATTTTTAAAATATTTTATATTAATTATAATTATAACATTAAGATATTTATTAATTATAAATATATTAAGTTTATAATAATATTATATATATATTATTATATTATTTTTAATTTATTTTTATAAAAAATAAATTATTTATTATTAATTTATAATAATAATATATTTTAATTAACTTTTTTTTTATTTAAATCTTATAATTTTTTAACATTAATTTTAATTTTAAACAATAATTATAATAATATTAAATAATATTTATTAATTAATTATAATATATGAATATTATTAAATATTATTATTTTATTAAGTTATATTTACGTAATTATAAAGTTAATATTAATTTTATTAATTTATTTTATTATTAAACTTTAAAAAATTAATAATAATATTTAATTTTAAGTTTTAAATTTAATTATAATAAATATAAATATAAAAATAAAGTTTTATTTATTAAATGATATAATTTATATAAATAATTAATTTTTATTAAAAACATATATTTTATTTATAAATAAAGATAAATTATTATTTAAAAACCCCGGAAATTATATATTAAAAATAGTAAATAAAGAAATAAAAACAACATTAAAAAGTTTTATAATTATAAAAATATTAATATTTAATATATAAACTAATATATTAAGATTTAATATAAATTTTTTAATTATATATTTAACCCCGTTAATTATTTTAAGCTTTTAATAAATAATTTTAATTAAAAATAATAATATATCCTTTATAAAAAGTAAATACATTAAGATTTTTAAGTTTAAATTACTTATTATTTTAAAGGTTTATTTTAACGTATCGGCTTTATTTTTTTCTAAATATTTTAAGTTATATTAAAAAGAAAAATATATATATTTTATTTTTTTTTCCTTATAAAAGAAATTATTATTTAAAGTTTTATAATATAAACATATAAGTAATTAAACCTTATAAATAATTATAATTAATAATCCGTTAAAACATAATAAATATATTTAAGTTTAATTTTTTTAATTTATTTTAATACATAGGTATTTTATATTAAAAAATCACTTATTAATTTAATTAAATACTTAACCATTAAAAAAAAGAAGGAGAAAAAAAAGTAAAAAAATAATATATTAGTAAAGTAAAATAAAAATATAAGAAAAAAAAGCAGTTAAATAATTAAAATTAAATAAATAAATAAAAAATTTTAAATTTAAAAATTTATAATATAATATATAACATTTAATAAGGTTATAACTTTTAATTTTATAATTAACATTTAATTATATTATTAATAATAATATTAATTTATTATTTAAAATATATAAATTTTATTTAATTTAAAAATAATATTTTAACTTTTTAAAAAATATAACGTATTTAATATTAATAGTTTTTATTTATTAACTTAAAATAACAATCGTTTTATATTTTAATTATAGTTAATAATTTAAAACATTTTTATTTTTCTTACTTTTAAATAATTTTTTAATTTTTTTATATTTATTTTTTATTTTTAATTATTTTAAATAAAATATCAAACCTTTTTATATTAATTTAAATTAATAAAAATTATCACATAAAATAATAATTAATATAATATTAAAATTTTTATTGTAATTATTTCACACATTTTATAATTATATATATTTAATAAAAATTTAAATTAATAATTATATTATATTCGTTTTATTTTTAATATAATATATTTAAATAATAACTTTATTTATCATAATTAATTAATATTTTATAAAGAAAAAAAACCTTTTTTTAAGATTATTTTTTCAAATATTATTTATATTTACTTTTAAATATTTAATAATTTTTAAAATTAAGGAAAAAAACTTTAAAATTAAAATTAATTAAATATTTTATAATTTTATATAAACTTATTTATATATTTATTAAATATATAATTATATTATACACGTTAAAATATTTTAATTAACATATTATATAATAAAAAAAAACACATAAAAAATTATATAAATTAATATAATATTTTTTAAAATTAACCCTCCCACCGTTTTAAACTTACATAATTAATTTAAATTATTACTTTTTTTTTTTTTATACTTAACTTTATAAATAATTTCTTTAATACTTTCCTTTTAAAATAACTTAATTTTTTAATAAAAGTTTTAAATAAAAACATTTTTACTTTATTATTTTTTTTAAAAACACTTTTTTAAACTTAAAAAATCATAACAACTTTTACCTTTTATAAATTTACATTATTATATATAACATTATTTTTATAATTATATTTTATTATAATAAAAACTTTAATTTTTTAATTATTTATTAATATATGATTTAATTCATTATTTATATCATTTAAATTTATAAATTATTTATAATTATTAATAATTAAATTTATTAATATTTTATTTATAATATTAATATTAATAACTTAATAAAAAAGTAAAAAAAGAAAAAAAAATTATTTTATTAATTTAGGTTTTTTTTTTATTTATAAGTTTAATAAATTAAGAAATTTTATAAAAAAAATCTTTATTAATATTATTTCTTTTATTATTTTTATTAATAATTTTAAATATTTTATTATTTTTATTAAAATTTATATATTCCAAAACTTTTAATTTAAAAATTAAATTTTTTATTTCTAAAGAACTTATTTTTTTATTTTAATTAAAAAAAAATGAATTAAAATATTTATCACGTTTAAGTTTTATTAGTTTCATTATAACTCATTAACATTTTAATATAATTAATATTAATAAATTTAATATAATTTCATTTATATTTATTTTTATAATATTATTTATAATAATATAAAAAATTTTCTCATTTTTATTTAACTTATTAATTAATAAATCCTTATAACTTTATAACTTAATTTTATTTAAATTTATACATTATCTTTTAAAAATTTTTATATTTATTATATTAATAATTTCATTAATAACTTTTTCATTAAAATATTATATAACATTAAGTTTATAAATCTTTCTTATATTTAAAAATTAATAAAAAGGATTAACTTTAATTAAAATAATAATAATAATATATTTAAAAACTTTAAACTTTATTTTAATATTTTAAATTTTAAAATAAATTATAAAAAATATTTTTAAGAAATTCTTTTATATTTTCGTAAATTTAATATATTTATTTTTAATAACGTTACATATAAACGTATATATCGAAAATAATAATTTACATAAAAGATTATATTTAACTTTATTTAATTTAATTTAAGAAATATTAATTAATAATTATTTTAATATAAATATATATAAATAAAAATTTTTATTTTATAAAAATATTAAAAAAGTTAAACATTAATTTATTTTAACATGAATTTATATGTATTATATAATATAATAAATACTTTAAATTTTTATTAGCAAAGTTATTATTATTTTAATAATTAACCACAATTAAACTTAATGTGGTATTATTAATTAATATTTTATAATAATTTAAAATTATTTTAAAAACATTAAGTTCCATATTTTTTAATAAAAAATTTATTATATATTTAATATTAAATTTTTTAAACTCATTTTATAAAATAAATATTAATTATATTATTATATTAATAATTAAATATAAGGGTTAAATTTTTTTATTCGAAAATATATTATTATTTATTTACTTAAATAAAAATAATTATATAATAATATATAAAACATTTCATAAACCTTTATAATATAAAATATACGTAAATAAATATCGAATATATATATTATATAAAATAAATATTACATAAATTAAATACCATAAAAATCGTGAAAAAATAATATAAAAAATTCCGTAATATAAAGTTTTATTTAAATAAATACATAAAAAAATTATATATACCACATTTTTTTTTACTTATTTTTATTATTAAATAAAAAAATATAATAATTATATAAAGTTTTAAAAATTAATTAAAAAATATAAATATAATAAATAAAAAAAATTAAATAACTTTAAAAATAACTTATTATTTTTTAACATTTAAATATTTTAAATTTTAAATTAATAATTAATTAATATTCTTTCTTAATTAATTATAATAAACATAAACACTTATAATCGTTAATTTAAACTAAAATTAAAATAATAAAGTTATTACGTTTTAAATATTCGTATTAAATTAATTAAAAAATAATAAAAATATATTATTTTATTATATTAATTATATTAATTAAGAAATAATTCCTTATTTTTCATAAGTTTTTAAATTTAAAATAATATTATAAGCATATAATTACGCTATATATAATAAATTAATACGATATTATTTTAAATATTTTTAAAAAAAATAAGTAATTATTTTATTTAAATATTATCGTAATAAACACGTAATTATAAAATATTTCTTATAATTAAACTTATATATTAATAATATCTTATAATACCTCGTTAATAATTACACGTAAATTAATTCTTTACCATTCCGTTAATTAAAATAAAATTTTAAAGATATAAAAGATTATTATAAATTAATAATAATATTAAAAATATTTTAATATATATATTTTCGTTTTAAATTAAAATTATTTAAACATTTTATATAAAATAAAATCATAAAACTTTCCACTTAAAACATAATTAAATAATCTTATAATAATAATATTTAATATCGAAAGATTCATTATATAAAATATATATATAAAACATTATTATTATAATAATTAATAATATATTAAATATTTATTTAATATTAATATTATATTAATTATTAATAAATTATACATTTATATTAATATATAAATTATTTTATTAAAATTATTTATAATACTTTCTTATAAATTACATTTTATTAAGGTTTTATTTTTATTTTTTTATTATTTATTTATATAAGATAAAAAAAAAAACAAAAAATAATATTTATTATCCATTAATTATTACTAATAAAATTTATTATAAATATTTTAATATTTTAAAATCTTATTATTATGCTTCGAATAATTATTAATAAAATATAAATAAAGATTTTTATAAAAAAACCATAATATAATTACGTTAAATATTATATTTTAAAATATAAAATAATTTAAATTTTAAACTTTTATATATAATATAACTATTATTTTAATATTAATATTTAATGTTTTATTATATAAACATTTTTAATAATTTAATTAACTTTATAAATGTTAATAATTAACTTATTTTATAAATTATTACATAATATACAAATAATTATTTTATTTTTAATAATTTAAATAATAAAACTTTTCCGTTTAATTATAATAAAAATATTATTATATATAAAAAAAGAAACTTTTATTTAAAATAAGAATAATTTTTTTAAAATAAAATAAATAAAATTAATAATAATTTTAAAAACCATTTAATTATTAATAAAGACATAAATTAATATATATTATTAAATATTAAAAAACAAATTATTATTATATAAAATAATTAAAATTTATTATTTTAAAAACCGTTTATAAAATATTATATAATTTATTATTATTACACGTTTAACTTAAACTTTAAATTAATAAATTAATAAAATAATTATTAAATTAATAAACATAATCATTTAAAATTAATAAAAAAATATATTAATTGTTTCTTTTAATTAAATAATTTTAATAAACGGATAATTCCGGTTTATAAAAAATGTTATTTTTATTTTTTTCGAAATAAACTTTTAAAATATGTAATAATAAATTACTTCGATATAATATACATTTATAAATATCCCGCATAACTTAAAAAATTTATTTTTTTTAAAAAACGGTTAATATTAATATATATACTTTTAAGCTTTATTATAAAATTATATTTAAAAAAAAAAAAACGGTTAATAAATGGTTTTAAGAAATTAAAAAAGTATATTATTATTTAAAAAAACGACATTTAAATTATTATAATTATTTTATTATATTCATTGTTAAATTTTAACGGAAATTTCTAAATATTTTAAATAAATATTATTTATTTTTAATTATAAAACGTAAGTAACTTTTTAATAATATAACGTTCCGTTATAATTAACACGTTTTTATAATTAAAAAAAAATAATCCGTTTTATATAAATATTAATATTAACTTTAATATTTTATATAATTTACTTAAAAATAACGTATTATTATAATTTTTTAATTAATTTATTACGTTAAATAAACGTAATAATAATATAATAAAATTTAATTACATTATAAATAAAAATTATAAAAATAATACGTTTTTTTTTAATTTACTTAGTTTTATAATAACGTTAAATAAAGGCTTATAAATAAAAAATTTTCCTTAATAAAAATCTTTTAATATAAAAAATAAATTAATAACTAAAAGATTTATATTTAACTTTAATTTATATAATATAACAAATATAAATAACGGTATAAAAATTACAAAATTTATAAAAAACATTATAAAACTTAAAAAATATAATAATATTAATTATATTAAAATACTTAGTAAAATTATATTCGTAAACCACTTTAATAAATAATTTTATTTACGTATTTTTTTCGATTTATTCCCATTAAAAAAAAATAAATATAAAAACATTTTTATTATTAATAATAACATAAAAAATCGCTTAATATTTATTAATTATAACATTTAATAATAATGTTATTTATTATAATACGGGGCGAAATTCTTAAAAAATCTTTTTTTTACATTTTTTATTATAAACAATAAAATTAAAAATATAAATATACGAATATTATAAGTAATAATAAATAAAAAAAATTAAAATAAAATTATTTAAGCTTATTAAAATTTAACATTAAAAAATTTAAAAATAAAAAAAAAATTCGTTAAGTTTAAAAAATATTATAAAAACAATAATATAAAAATAATATTTTAATAAATTAAAACCATTAAATATTAATAATTATATTTAAAAAAATAAAAACATAAATTATAATAAAAACTAAGATTTTTAATTATAATAAAAAACCCGTTTAATATTTAATTTACTTTAAATTTAAATAATTAAATATTTATATTAACATTTAATTTAATACACGTAAAAATAAAAATATATTTAAATATAATACATATTATATAATTAATATTAAACGGTAAGAAATAATTTCTTTAAATAATTAAAATTATATACGAAAATCTTATTGTAACCGTATAATTTTTTAATTTATACGTAATTATATTTTTTTAAAATATTATTAAAAGTAAAACTTTTAATAAAATATTTATTTATTTTACCGTTATTAAGTTTAATAAATAAAATAATTTCCATATGCACGGATTATTATAACTCGTAAAAAATATATATTATTAAGATTTAACCGATAATTTTATTTTTAATATTATTTTTAAACTTTAAACGTGAATTATAAAATATTATAATTTTTTATTTTTAAAAATATATTTACGTAACTTTTATATTAATAATAAACGTAAACGTTCTTAATATACTTATATATTATTTAATTTCTTAATAAAAAAAAAGTTTTAAAAATTAATAATATAATTATACGTATCGAAGCTTTGAAAATTCCAAAGAATTTACGTATAAATATTACCGAATTAATTAATTATTTTAAAAATTAAATAACTTTATTAAATAATTATAATAATTATTATATATATATAAACTTTTATTAAAAATATAGTTTTAATATAAATAATTATAAATTTAATTATTTTATAAAATAAATAAAATAAACAAAGATTAAACTTAATAACATTATTATAATATAACGAAATTATCCGTAAATTTATAAAATAAACTTAATAATTAACTTTATTTTTTAATGTAATTATAACTTTATTTTATTATAAGGAAAAATATAATTTATAATTATAATTAAATATATTATAAATTATATATTTAAGTTATAATTAAAACCTCACGACTTTATAATTTTTTTAAGAAAAATTTTAGAAAAAATATTACGATATAAAAATAATATACTTGATAATTATATTATCCTTAATAATATATTTAATAAAAACGTATTTAATATAAGTCGTAAATTTATTTTATTATTTATTAATAAAATAATAATTAAGTTTAAACTTTTATTAATAAAAACTTATTTAAACATTTTAAATTTTCTTAACTATTATTTATTAATTAATTATTAAACTTTTATTAATATAAACTATTTTTATAATTACATTTTAAATATATTATTATTATTTTTAAAAAACGAAAATTCTTAAAATAATATTACACGGATTACATTTTAAATATATAATAATTTAAATAAGAAAAAATAATAACCATTCCATATATAAACTTATAAATATTAAGGATCTTTATTACGATAATTATTTTTATACGAATATATATCATTATTTTATTTTATAAGAATGTTTCGTAAGAAAATAAAAAAATGGTATTATCGTTTTAATAAAACGTTAATATTTTTTAAAGATTAAGTTTAAGTTTTAATTAATAAAAAATAAATCTTAATATTATTTAAAAAACCGGTTAATTTAATAAACGAAAATAACACATAAAAAAATATCGCACTTAAATTAACCTTATTCGTCCCGTAATTTTAATTAAAATAAATTAATATAATATTATTATTAAAATTATAAAATATTAAATATTTACGAATATTAAAGAAATTATGTTTTAAAACTAATAATTTAAATTATTTAAAAGATTTTAAAAAAAACGTTATACGCGATATTTAAAATTAAAATAATTAATATGCGGCGAACTTTTTATTAAAATAAAATTTAAACTTAATTAATATTAAATTAAATAATATGGTTAATAAATTATAAAAAAATAATTTTTAAATTATATATATATTTAAAAAAAACATTACGGATATTAAACGGTCGTTATATAAATTTAACATTATATTAAATATTATAAATAACTTAAAAAAATTAATGTTATTAATATAATTATAAAATATAAAAAAAACTAATTATTTTAAATTTATAAAAAATTAATTTTCAAAATTATCGAATATAATTATAATAAATACGAACTTCGAATTTATTTTAAATAAAAACATATTATTTAATTTCATTATTATATTAAATAAAAAAAAAACATTTAATAAATTAAAAAAACATTTAATAACTTTAAATAAACATATAATAAATTATCGAATAAAAAAAAGTTAATTATTAAATAACACGAATATAAATAATATATTAAAAAATAATATATATTAAAGTTATATATATCCTCATTTAAAATATTATATATAATTTTAATTTTTTTTATAATTTCCCCGAATATTAAATATAACGTAATATAACCGTCGTTTTATAAATATATTAATTAAATAATAACTCGGAAATTAAATTTAAACGTAAAATAAATATAAAGTATTATATTAATTTATCGTAAATTAAATTAAAATTATTTAATTATAATTATAAATAATAATTACCCGTTTATAATATTAAAATATTTTAAAAGTTAAAAAGGAATTAAGAAATTAATTATTATTTAATATATTTAAAAAATATTTTAATATATAAACTAAAAAAATAAATTATTTATTTTCGCGTTTATTAATATAATAACCGTAAGTATTAAAAACGTAACCGTTTTCTTTGGAATAAAATTTAAAGTTAATAAATTATTTAATAATATTTATAAATTAATTATATTTTAAAATAAAACTTTTATATAAATATAATAAAATAAATTAATTATTATATTAAAAAAAGTAAATATAATATCACCTAAATTATTAATTAAAATAAAAACATCGTTACGATTAAAAAAAAATATAAATAAAAATAATAACTTCGGTTAAATTTCATACGTATTTCTCGCAAAAAACTTCGTATAATTTCCTTTAATAACCGTATAATTTTTCGTATATATATTATTTATATAATTAAAATTAAATTAAAATTATTATATAATATTATTATAATAAAAAGGTTTATATTTTATATAAAATATAAAAAAAACTATTATTTTTATAAAATAAATGTAAACAAAAAAAAATAAAAAATTTCGTAATATTTTTAATTAAATTAAAAATAATAATTAAATAATTAAAGATTAATTAACCATTAATAAATAAATAATATTAATTTTTAATAATTTTAATTTTAATATAAATATAAACATACGTTTTATAATAAAAACAAATTAAATAAAACATATAATAAACTTAAAAATAACTTAATAATTCGTTAATAAATATTCATTATTTTTTAATTTTTATATTTTTTTATTTTAACATAAATTAAAAAAAAAACATAATTTAATAATATAAGAAAAATTATATTCGTTAATAAATAACGATTTATTATTAAAAAATAAAAAAACCGAAAATTTAATATTAATATATAATTTATTTTATAAAAATTTACTTATAATAATAAATTCGAATATATTTATAAGTTTTAATATTATAAATAATTCCGAATTTACGGTAAAAGGTTTTATTTTAAACTTATTTTTTAAGTGTTTTCGAATATTTAAAAACATATATATTTATATAATATTATTAACATATGTTTTATTTAAAAAAAAAAACGATTATACGATATATTATTTAAGTTTAAAACCCGGTATTTTATTATTTTTTTTTAAAACGGAAAAAAGAAAAATACTTGAATTAAATAAAAATAAAATAATAATATTTTTACGAATAAATATACTTTATATAATAAAGTTATATATAATAAAATATAAAATATAAAGGAAAATATTTAAAAATATTATTTTATTTTTATATAAATTATAAAATCATTCTTAAAATTAACTTAATATATAAAGTAATTTCTTTTTTTTATACGTATAACTTTCACGATATATTTTATTAAAAAAGATTTGATTATTTAAAAGCATTAATACTAAAGTTTTTTTAATAATAAAATTACTTTTATAATATAAATTAATAATAAATAAATTAAAAAAAGTAATAAAAAAAACACGAATTATAAACTTATATTTTAAAAAAAAAAAATATAATTATTAAAAAAATATATTTTATTTATTAACATTTATATAACTTTAATATTAAGTTTTATTACTTTTTTTATTTTTATTTTTTATAATTCGTAAATAATTAATACGAATTAAAGCCGTATATATATATATATATAAAACACCCTTTTCTTTTTATTAAAAAAATATTAATAACTTATTAAACATTTATTTAATATTATACTTTATTTAATTAAAACGAAGTTATTATTTATTATATATTTATTTAATTATTATAATAATAAAAATTAACTTAAAATTATTAAAAATAATAGAATTTTTTTATATATTAATAATAATTATCGTATGTTTAACGCTTATTTTAAAATAATTATTTTTTATTTTAATTATAATAATTAAAGAATTATTAAAGTTATATTAAATTAATTTAACATAAAAATTTCATACTTTATATTTATTATTTAACGTAATAATATTATAAAAAACTTATATCGTAAATTAATTTAAAACATAAATAAAAAAATATAAAAAATTTATTTAATAAACTTTAATTTTAAAGTTATAAAAGTAATTATTAAAATATTATATTAATACTATTATAAATTAAATAATAAAATTAAAAAATTAAATTTTATTATTTATTAAAATTTATATTACGGTAATATAATTAAAGTTTTAAATATATTTAATTACGTCGTTCGAAAACGTATTTATATATTAATATTTATAAATAATATTTATAATATTTTTTTTTATTATTTGTATTAATAATAATAAGAAAATAAATTAAACATTAAATTTATTATTAAAAAAATAATAAAACTCGAGTAAAAATTTTAAGAAATAAAACTTAATATTATTATTGCTTTTATTATAAAATTAATAATAAACGTTATTTTAAAATGCGTTTTATTAATACCCGGGTATTTTAATATTATATAAGAAATATGTTATAAATATAATATTTTTTTTATCCTTAATAAAGTAATGTATGAAATAAATCGAATAAAATACTTACATGTTTAATAAATTAAAAATATTCTTTTAAACATTTAAATAATAATAAAAAGATTTAACGTAAAATATTAATTTATTATAATTATAATAATATTAAAAATCGTTGAAAAAATAATAATTAATTTAAATATAAAGTTTATATACGGTTTAATATTTTAAAATATATTAATATAAATAATTATTATATTAAAAATATAACGAATAATTCGCTAAAAAAACTTATTAAATAACGTAAAAAAATAAAGATTTTTTTTAAGTAAAATTTTAAAAAAAACATTTAAAAACCACTTAAATATTAACGATATATAAAATTAAGGTTTATTTTAAATTTTAAAGTTTATTAAAAATAAAAAAAGTAAATAACTTTTTAACTCGAAACTTAAAATAACTTAAAAAATTTTAAATTTAAAAATAACATTAAAATTTAATATAATAATATATTTAAAGACCGGAATAATAAATAATATTAAAAGAAATTATATTATTATCACGTTTTTATATATAATTATAAGATAAAATATATAATATATTATTAAAATTATTATATAAATAATTATTAAAATATTTTTCGGAATATATAATTAAATTAAAAAGTTTATATATAATATAAATTATAAATATATTTAACATTTATATATAAACATTACTTATTTTATTTATTTATTTAATATTTATTTAAATATTTAAAATTATATTTACATTTATTAATATTATTTAATTATATATTCTTTTATTTTATAAAATATAAAAATTCCATTATTTTCTTTGTTAAATATTTTCATTTTATTATACTTTAATAACATTATTAAATTAAAATTTATAACTTTTATAATTTCTTATATAAACTTAAAAAATATTTAAATAAAATACATTCCATTAATAAATAATATTATATTAAAAAAAAATTAATTTTTTTTTAAAAATTTAAATTAATATAATCGAAATTAAAAATATTATTTATAATAATTAAAAAAAATAAATATATTAATAATAATAAAAAAAAAAAATTAAAATAATAAAAAAATATTAATTTATTTACCGTAACGGTAAAACTTTATTTCTGAGAATAATTCTAATATTAATTAAAATATTTCATACATGGGAATAATTTAATTATTAAAAGGTAATTTTCGAACCTTAAGAATCATTTTTAATACTTAGGAATAGTTTTATTTATTCTTTTAATCATTTTATTATTATTAATATTAATTTTTCGTCACTTTCTTTGTTAATTATTAAACGTGTAATTAATTATGTTATGCGTTTATAAATTTACGAATTTATAAATTTATAAATTTACGAATTTATAAATCTACGAATTTACGAATTTATAAATTTACAAATTTATAAATCTACGAATTTATAAATTTATAAATTTATAAATTTATAAATTTATAATCTTATAAATTTATAATTTTATAAATATATAATATAAACTTAAATTTACGCGTTTTCAAATTAATTACACGTAATAAATTAATTAAATAAATAAATTAAATAAATTAATCGCGTGTAATAAATTAATTAAATAAATGAATTAAATATAAACATGTAATATATATATATATATAAAAAAAAAAAAATAATCGTATATATATTTATATATATATAAAAAAAAAAAAATATTTTTTAAATAAAAAAGTAGTAAAAATAAATAAAGTAATTACAAGTATCGTTAATAAAAACATTATAAATAAGGACATTATAAATAAGAACATTATAAATAAAAACATCGTAAATAAAACGGCGTGGATAAAACCGTATAAAGTTTTAAAAATGAAATTATTTTAATTATTAAAGAAAGTGGTTAAATATTCGTTAAAAAAAAATAAATAATTCGAGTAATAATTTTATTCGAAAAAATAATTCTTAAAAAGTAAAAGTATTTAACATTATTTTAAGTTTAAAATAGTTAAATAAATGTAATAATTTTTTCGTATAAAATGATTTTTTTCAAAAAAACGGTTTTAAAGAAAAAACTTAAAAAATAAAATTATTTAAAATAATTTTAAATTATTAAAATAATTTATATAAATAATTAATTCCATGGATATACCTCCCCACTTAATTTATATAACAAAGTACATTAAACGCATAAAAAAATTCCCGTATAAACAATTTTTTACGTATAAAAATAATTTTCGAAATACCCGTTTTCCCGTTACGGTATATATAAATATAAATATTTTTATTTTAAAAAAAAATTAATATTTAAATTATTAATATTATAAAAATATACGAATATATATTATTAAATGTAATTACGTTTTAATATTTTTATAAAATATAAATAATAAATTTTATTTAATTAAAACGTAATAAAAATTTTAAATAATAAGTTTAAAATAAATTATTTAATTTAAAAATCGTTATAAAAGTTATTATAATAATATTTAAACTTAATTAAAATAATAATTAAAGTAATTATAAACTTCGTTATTATTATTTTATTTATTTATATATAATTTAACATTACGGTTAATATTATATAATAATCGAAAACTTTATTTTTTAAAATAATATTTAATAATATTTTAAATCGTAATAATTATTTTTAATTATTATTATTATTATTTTCTTAATTTAATATATATATTTTATCACTTTTATTAAATAAATACTTTTAATAATAAAATCATTATTTATATATAATAAAATAAAATAATAATATAAATAATTATTAATAAATTAACGTTTAAATAAATTAAATTAAATTAATATTAAACTTATTAATTTTATTATTTATAATATTAATTCGTATATAATAAAATATTTAAACTTTTTAAAATTATTTTAAGTAATATATATTTAATAAACATTTTATTATATTCTTTAAATTCGATTTTTATTTTTTATTAAGTTTATAATAAACTTTAAATATTAATAAATAATGAATATTTTAAATATCACTTTAATAAATAATAAATAAAACCGATTATTAAAAAAATTAAAAGTATTTTATTAAAAATTAATATTAAATATAATTTTAATAATAAAATATTTAAATATATTTTTAATTTTTAATAAAAATCGTATATATATAATTAACTTTATATTTAATAAAATATTAATTTAAATATTAAATTTAGTTTTTAATAAAAGTTTTTAATTTAAAAATTAAAAAACCTTTAAATTAAATAAAAATTTAAACATTTATTTATAATATTATAATAAAATAAAAAAAACCCTTAAAAAAAAATTATAAAATAAAAATCGAATATATTAAAACATTTATTAAAGATTAATTATAAAGTGTTAATAAATTTATAAGATATAAAAAAAAACACATTTATAAACCTTTTAAAATAAAACTTAAAAAATATATTAAAAATTAAAAAAACTAAACGTTTTTTTTAAATTAAATGTAATAATTTAAAAAAAGTTTAAAAAAAATTAAAATTTTTAAGTTATTTTTATTTTTATTATCCACGTTATAATTCGAAATAATAAATGTAATATTAAAATAGTTAAATAATTTAAACATTAAAAATAATATAATTAAATTTAAATTAAACTTTTAAGTATATAATTATTAAGGAAATTATAAACACGAAAATAAAATAATTAATAATTTTAACGAAAAATTTATAATTTTAAAATAACGAAATAAAATAATAATATATTAAACTTTAAAAAAATGTTTAAAATATATAAGATTAAAATTATTACATTATATATATTACGTTTATATATATAATAATAATTTCGTAATTTTATATTTAATAATTAATATGTAAAAATAATTAAAATTTATTTATTTTTAAAATAATATTTATTAAAATAATAATATTATATATTATTACGTAATATAATTATATAATTTAATTCTTAATATAATTTATATATAAATATATATTAAAAATAATTAATAAGTAAAAAACATTAATAATTATTATAAATTTTTTTATATAATAATAAATATTAATTAATGATTTATTAAATTATTTTTCTAATAATAAATAATTAAGTTTAATAAAAAAAAGCAGTTTTTTTTTATAATTTACTTAAATAAAAAAACCCGATATAAATAAAAAAATTTAACATTACTTTAAAAACTTTATAATATTATACACGTTAATAAATTTATATTTATTACGCGTTTAATTACGTATATTAACATTTAAAACTTTAAAATAAATTATTTTAACGATTTATTAAAATAAGTTAATAATAATATTATTTACGTTAATAATCGGATTTATTAAAGTACGGGGTTATAAAAAATTACATAATATTAATTAACGTTAAAAATATATATAATTTAATAATTTAAACTTAAATTTTTAAATAAATTATCGAATTATTTATATTTATTATAAACGAAAAAATTTAATACGAAAAACTTTTTTATTTATAAATAATATAAATAAAACTTAAAAATAAAATTATTATAAAAAATAATTTTATTTTATTATTTTTTAATAATATAATATTAATAAACACTTACATACGAAATAAACATTCGTATACGAAAAATAAATAAGTTTTTATATACGAAACGAATAAATTTAAAATTAAAATTATTACGAAATTATTTAAAAACCTTTTACTTATAAATAAATAATTATTCGTTACCGTAAGCTTTTTTTTTATTTTTTTTATAATTTTTTTAATAATATAATATAAATTTTTTAAACTTTTATTTTGTTTTATAATTATTTAATTTTTTTAATATTATTTTTATTAATTTTTTATTTAATTATTTAAAAGATAATAACTTAAAAACCCTTATAAAAAATAATAAAAACAACGAAAATATTTTTAATAATACATATAAATTTCGGCGTTAAAAACATAATTATAATTATAATTTCGAATAGTTTTTTAAAAGTTAAATTTTATCACGGATAAAAGTTAATATATAATTAAAGTTAAAAACTTACTCGATATATAAGGTATTAAAAAAATCCTTAATATAAAAACACTTAAAAAAAATTAATATTAAATTATAATTTAACGAAAATAAAACGTATTAAAAAATTATTAATATATTTATTATTTATAATAATTTTTTTAATTTATTTTTAAAGTGTACTTTTAATATTTTTAACCGCGAATTATATAATTTAAATAAAATTAAAGTATTATTTATTATAATTAAAACGTATATTATTATTATAATATTATTAAACGTTTTTATTTCTTAATAATTTAATTTTTTACTTCGAATTATTAATATATATTTTTATAACGGTGGTATTTTTTATTAAAAAATTTATATTTTTTTTTAATTTAATATATTTAATAATTATAAGGTTATTTTAAATTAAATCGTGCGAATAATTAATTAATTATAAGTATATTTTAATAACATAAGTTTTATTATAAGTTATAATTTAATAATAAAAGTATAACTTAATTTTAAATATATTATTTATAATTTAAATGTTATATTTAATTACGATAATTTTATTATTTTAATAATAAAATTTAAGATTTAATTATAAACTATAAAAATGTTATATAAAACTTTATTAATTACTTTATTATAATTAATTTAAATATTTATAAGTTATTTTTTTAATTATAATAATACTTAACGGTTTTTTTTTAACGGAAACGGCTTATGATTTACTTTATGTTACTTTTAAAATATAAAGCTAAAATTATTAAATCTCGTTTAATTAATTTAATTCGATTAATTTTTAAATTATGTTTACTTAATACGGTTAGTTTTTTTTTTAATTTTGAAAAGTTTAAATATAAAATTAATTATATTTTATAAACCTTTATAATTTTTGAAAATAAAAGGTAAATATTAAACGTATATTAAATTTATAATACTTTGTTTTATAATATATTTAATTATAATAATTATAATAAATAATTAACGATAATATATGGAAATTAAAAAATTATTTTTTTCATTCGATTTATTATAATTATTTAATTTAAAACTGGAAGTATTTATTATAAAAAATAATAAATACTTTTTATTTTTCTTTTTTTTTATATAATTTTTAACTTTATTTAATTAAATTTTTATATATTTTAAGATTATTTAATTAAGTATAAAATATAATTTTTTAAATATTTTAAATATTTTAAAAAAAAATATATTATATATTATTAAGTTTAATTATAATTATATAATGTTTTTAATGTTCGAATTATTATATTTTTAATTTAAAATTTTGTTAATATAAGAATTTTATTTAACGATAATATATGTTTTAAGTTTATATAGGATATTTTAACTTTTATTAATTTTAAGTTATTTAAATAAAATCTTTTAATAATATAAAATCATTTTTTTAAATATTAAATTTAAATTAAATAATATAACGAAAATAAAAGTAAAATTATTAACGTTAAATTTTTAAGTCGTTTTTAATATATATTAATTATTAATTATATACCACCCCGGAAAAATTTTAATAATAAAAATAAAATAAAGAAATTAATTTAATATATACCACACGTTAAAAAAAGTAAAGTAAAAAAAATAATAAAATACGTAAATTATTTATTTAAATGTGTTATAAAAATTTAAAAATAAAATAATTTATATTAAATAATAAAATATTAATATAAATTAAATATAATTTAATAATTATATTATTTTAAGATAAATTATTATTTAAATATTTATTTTTTTTATAATATTAAATTAAATAATAATAAGTTTAAAATATTATATTTCATTTAATTTTTTTATTTTAATATTACGAACCGTAACTTAGTTATAAATATTTTTCGATTATATTTTATTCGATATATTATTATTAAAAATAAATAAAAAGTTATTAATTTAATATTAAAATATATTAATAATACTTTTATTATTAATATAAAAAATAATAATAATTTTATTTATAATGTTTTTATTATTATATTTAATCGTTTTTTTATATTAAACTTATATATTATATTTATTTAAAATAATATTAAACGTTTATTTATTATAAAATAAAATAATTAATATATTTTATTATTAATTAATTACGATATTATTAAATACGTTTATTAAATATATATTAACGGTTATATTAAATAATATTTAAACGGATATATTATATTTAATATTATATATAATATATTAAATATTTTATATTAAAAGTTAAACCGTTTTATAAATAATAAAATTAACGAATTTAATATTAAAATAATTCGATTTATTTATGTATTAATTAAAGAAATTATATTTACGATATATATAAAAGATAATTTCATTATTAAAATTAATAAACGTTAATGTTTATATAAATTAAATAAAAATATTAATAATAATATTAATAAAAATTAATTATTATAAAATTTTTATTATATAAAATAATGACCGTAAGGTTTATAATAATTTTAATATTAAAAAACGTTAGTTAATTTATTATATAAAATAGTATAATTTTTTTAACTTTTAAAAAAAATAAAATAAAATATTATATTACCGTTAATATTATTATTAATATATTTTAATTAAATAATATTTATTATATATTTAATATAATTTTTACTTTATTTTAATTATATAAACGGTTATATTAATTTATATAATTATTTATTTTATAATTATTACTTATATAAAGAATTAAATTAATGTTATTTTAAAATTAAATTTTTAATTATATATACGTAATTTCTTTCTTTTTTAATCGGATTTTTTCTTTATTTTTATATTATATTTTATTTTTTTTAAAATAATATTTTTTTTATATAATAATGTTTATTTATCTTTTTTTAATTTTAATGAAATCTTTTATTTTATCGTTAATTTTTTAATTTAAAATTAAAACTTTTTTTTTAATATTAACTTATTAAATAAAAAGGATAATTAATATTTTCTTTAATTTATGGATAAAAACAAAGATAAAAATAAGGACGAAGATAAAGAAAAAAACGAGGATAAAAAATAAGAAAGTTTTTCTTTTTTTAACGTTTTTTTTACCGTTTTTTTTTTTTCTTTTTTATTTATAAAAAATGTTAATATTATTTAACCCGCTTACGTTATTTATACGATTTTTATTATTAATAACGTATATAATAAACATTAATATTATAAATAATTAAATATAAAAGTTAAAAAATACGTTAAATATTATAATTATTATTATTATTATAATTTAATAAACGTGGATTATTTAAATATTTTTAAGTTAATAAAATAATTAAGTTTAATAATCGTTATATATATTATAAATTAAAATAAAAAAGTATTATTCTTTATTTTATATTTTTTTTATATTTTTTTTAATATTTAATAAAATTTAATAAAATTTAAAATTATAATTTTTAATTTAAAAAATAAATTATTTAAAAAAACGCGTATAAAATTTTATTATTAAAATAATTTTATTATTATAAAAAAGGTTTTAATTTTAAATAAAGTTTTAAATAAAGTTTTAAAAAATATAACTATTATTATTAAATAATTATAAATTATCGTTAATATTTTTATAAATTATTTTATTTTATTTAATATAATATATATAATAATTTAATTAAAATTATAAAATTATATATTATAAAACGATATACCCGTTTAAATAATTAATAATAATAATTTAAAAAAAAGGATAAAAAGTATAAAATAAAATAAGTAATATAAGTTAAAGAAAAGTGCTTTTTAAACGTTATGGAATTTATAAAAAAAATTATATATAATATAATTATTTTAAAACTTTTTAATTTTTATATAACTTAAATTAATAAAATTTATTTTTATATTTTTCACGTATATTTAATATTATTATTATTATTAAAATAATAAAATAATATTAATAATTAAAAATAAAAATCCATTAATTAAATACTTATAAATATAAACATTTATTAATAAAATATTTTTATTACTTTATTATTATTAAACTTTAAATTTTCACGTCGCGTTAAAAATTAAATTATATAATAATTCGGATTAAACTTATTTTCTCTTTTATTATTTTACGTTATTTTAATTAATTAACGTTTTATTTTATTTTAATATTTTAAATTTACTTTAAATATATAACGTTAATAATATATTAATAATAATAAACGTAAAAATAAAAATTAATAACTTTATTATTATACCCGAAAAAAATAATATATTTAAGATAATAAATATTTATTTTTCGATAAAAAAAAAATAATAATATATAATATAATTATATATTAAATATATAAAATATTAATAAATATTTTTTTTTATGTTTTTATATTTAATATTTTATTTAACGTTAATATAAATATATTTTTATTTATTTTATTAAGTTTTTTAATTTTAATATATTTTTTATATTTAATTAAAACATTTTAATAAACATTAAAAACTTTAACATATATTAAATTATCGAAACTTTCGCGTTCATTTTAATTATTTTCAATTAAAATAATTTTAATTAATTTTTTAATATTATTTAAATTAATTATTTTATCGAAAATTTTAATTATTTTTTATTATATTTTATTAATTATATATATTAATTTAAAAATATTTATCCGATAATTTAACGTTTTATATAATTATTACATTTATTTATTATAAAAGGCCTTAAGTTTTTAACATGTAAATTATTATATTATGTTTTTTTTATATGTGGTTTTAATAAGTATTTTAAGGGAGGAAAGGGCTTAAAAAGTTAATTAAATTCGTAATAATATTAATTATAATATATATAATTAAAAATAATAATTACGTTTTTAATATTATTTTTTATTAATTTTTAAATAAATTTTAAAGCTTATTTTTTAAAACACGTAATATTAATAAAACTATATATATTAAAATATATTTATTTAAATATTTTTTTATTATTTTTTATTTATTTCGTTAATTTAACGAATTTAAATTATTTAAATTCCGGGTTTATTATAAATGTTTTATAATTATTTATATTATTAATTATATTAAATTAATTATTTATTAAATAAATTATCGTTTATTTTTATTATATAACGTAAATTACTTAACTTATTTTTTAATGGTTTTTTTTTACGTTTTAACTTTTAAAATTTTTTCGTTATAATTTTTAATAAATTAAAATATTAATAAAAATAAAAAAAAAACGCTACGTTTTAATTTTACTCGTTTTAAATTATTTAATTAAATTATTATATTAAATCTTTAAAATTATTAAAAATAATAAATATAAACTATTTTTAAATTAAAAGTTTTTAATTTAAAATTTAATAAATATTATATATAATTTATTAATATAAATTAAAAATTATAAATATTATATTTAAAATAATATAATTATAAAATTAAAAAATAATTTTTAATTTTTTTTTATAAAAAAATTCTTATAATTTAATTAAATATATTATATAATTAATGTGTTTTTAATAAAAGTTTTTTAATTAATTAAATTTTAAGATTTTATAAAATATATAAATTTTTTATTTAAATAAAATTAACCTTTTTCGGTTTATTTAATTTTTTATTTTTTTTAACTTTCGTTAATATTTTAAATCTCATTTATTTTATATTATATAAACATAATCTTTAATGAGATTTAACTGGCCATATAAACTTATAAAGTTTATTAAAATAACGCTAAATTAAATTAAGTTTAAACCTTAATAAAACTTCGGTCCTTTATTACCTAAGTAAGGGTGCCTTAACATAAAGATGAACAAGGTCATCCTTTGTTTTGTACTGCCTCATAGTACGTAGGGAGGTAGGCCAGTCATTCGTGGCTGTCAGCTAACCGGAGAAGCTATTAAGACGAATCAATAATCGCCCACGAGGCTTAAAAAGTCATGGCGAATATGAATAAACTTTGGAGGTGAAAAGCCAATATAAGAACTATAACCTTTGCGAACTCTTCACAAACCAATATATACTCATTATAGCCATCCTATAGAATGACCCATAGATGAATTGCTATCAAAAGGTCGTGTTAATGTATTTGAGCATGTGTTTCGTGAACGGTATCTTTAAAATCCCAAAGTGACCAAACTTCCCAGGCCAGCGTTACAATGAGCGAGACCTTTTCAAGGATAGCTAGTTTCAATCAAGCCGAATCGTGGAAAAATGCCATCCGGTGGGATGATATAACTCATTTAATTCCCCGACAGCATCCCCATCGCTACGATAACAGGTTTAGCTAATAACTCACCTTCCAGAACAGGTCCAGTTTTATCGTATGCCAACGTGGAATACGACTACAACTTTCAGGGGCGGTTGATATCAAACCACCACAGGCCTAACCGATTGATAAAATGTCTTGGTGAGAAAATAGATCTAGATCGCAATGCATGGTTAAAATGATGCGTATAAATAGACACATTTACCCGGGTCTTATAAGCCCTCAAGTCTGTCGGTCTTGCGCATTATCTTGAATTTGACTTGCATCTAGGATACGCCGTTTTCGTCCGCAAGATGATGTTAACCACCTTCTTAATCCCATTACTGGCCCTTGCCGGCCACGCATCGGCGGTGTCATGGTACTTTCTTCGGTACTACCCGGCTTCCGGGGAGCAGTTTACGTCGTTCTCTGGGGAGATGACGATCCCGCCTCTACCACAGGCCGCAACTTATTACTTATGGCCGGGATTGCAGCCGACTGATAACAGTGGCGTCTACCAAAACGTACTTGACGGGCGGAGCGGGACTTGGTGGATTGGGTCAGGGTGGTGTTGCTCGAATCCTAGCCTGCCGTGGGGGAGCGGGTTCAACACGTATGCTGGCGAGAAGGTCGCGTTTGAGAATAAGCTGGATAGCAGTGGGTCGACTTGGACATCGACTCTGACTCGTCAATCCACTGGTGAAACGGTGACGAATAGTTTTGCCTTGGGTAAGCTGGAGTTGTGTCCTGAGATTGATGGGCCTTGTGTACTACTAAAAGACTGACATATTCCTTCTCTTCATACAGGCAGCAAGTCCTTCAACCAGGCTCTCTTTGCCATTGAATTGTAAGCACTCACTCTGCAGATAAATTCTTGAGCGCAGGCAGCTGATTGATGCGTAGATATGATGTGAGTTGGAACTTTGGCCAGCTCGCGTTCTCGAATGTTGTGATTGTAAGTCCTCCCACGATCTGGATTTGGCTGCTTCATCCAGTGCGGATGGTGCGCGGGGTAACGCAAGCCATGTTAACTGTACCATAGACAAGCACTGGTACCGATTCGAGCTGGTGCAATACGACTCCTGAGAATTACAACTCGGCCACGACATATTCTATCACTGGTTTAAGTGCGAGTACGAGTGGTAGTACGGTGACTTGTAAACTCGGCTCAGTGATTCTGGAGAAGCCAGCTTGAAGGGATTGAGGGAGTCCGTAACTTACTGTGAAATATTGCTTAGTGAATGATGAAAGAATGCGTGTACAGCAGGTTAGCACCGAGAATTTGGTCGTCAACAATACCCTTTACCGTCGCATTTCGACCTTCGCCTCTCTCAAGGTCTCCCGATGATTGAACAAGTCCAAGTCTATGAGCCGTTGTTATCCCATCTCCAAGAAGCTCGTAGTGAAAACAGGGCCTTTCGTTGATCTTACTGAAGCGGCTACCTTGCAATTCGTAACTAAGAATACCTCTATTCCCGTACCGCGTGTCCATTGTTCCTTCGTCTACAAGAACCGCGCCTATTTTGTAATGGATCGCATTAAAGGGGATACTATCAATAATATGTGGCATAGCTTGAATGAGACGGAGCACGAGTGCGTCATATTGCAGTTACGCCGTATGATGCGAGAATTGAGGGAACTTCCACCACACCCTGGAACGGGAATCGAGAGTTGTGTGGGCGGCTCGTTACGAGATCAACGTATGGCCGAGTCGAATCCTAGGTTTGGGCCATTTAATACAATCGATGATTTCCATTTATGGCTTCGCAGAGGACTGCGGATAGAGGATTTTCCCAACGGTCTCGTCGATTGCCGTGAACGGGATTGGAAAGACTTAAAAGAGATGGCTGCCAGACAAGATGCGCCGTGGGAATATCCCTTGTTTACGCACGCCGAGCTCAATCCTTATAACATCTTAGTCCGCGGATGTCAAGTAGTCGGCATTATTGATTGGGAAGCCGCCGGTTGGTACCCTCCTTATTGGGAGTTTACTTCTGCGTGCTACTTGCAGATCCCATTCTGGAACGCTGCTGCTGAAGAGTTTCTCAACCCACTCCCCAACGAACTGAAAGCGGAGCAAACACGACAGAGATGATGGGGTGATGAGAAGCCCATATCTCAACTGTACCGAGTTTCAGACCCGTTCACCTCTAGATGGAAACACATTAACTGCTTATCTATGTTCCAGTAGTTGAAAATAGGTGAGCATCTCACGAGTAGAGACTACCTAGGAGTTGTGCTGATCTATAGGTAAGTACGGGGCCTGAAGACATCAGAAGTCTGTTGCCGCCCTTCAGGATAGGCACAACTAAATCAACCTTAGGGTACGATTTCCTTATCCTCCAGCATCTTCCATGTAGGTATCAGTCTCGTTATATCTTGGCCCTCGCCGAACCTCCATGCCACAGACTTCACTATCGCGTAACTACGAGCTCGCTCCTCGATCCTCTTCCAACCCCGCAGTAATGTATTACCGACGACTTTGCGGCAATTCGATATTTATGACAACGCATCAATAATCCATATCCTACAATTGAATGTTAGGTCTTTTTAGAAGATATGTGTATTTCATAACACCTCGATGAGATGAAGTTCATCGGTGATCTTGGCTTTGAGGATTCAGACGAGAAGATGCACCAATGTCTAGACACCCGGCAACATATCTTCTGCGCATCGCCAATCATTCCCTGGCGGGTTTTTAATATAAAATCGCACGCCGGGAACTTGATCTCTATCTCCATTTTCGGGGCTGATGAAGGCCGGATGGTATCTAGGGAGGAACACTGAGCTGGGTAGGTACCTAGTAGTTAAGAGATATGATGGTGAGCTACAAACTTTAGATCCTAGTGCTTAGAGGTATCCCCGCTAGGGTAGAGGGCTAGATAGAGTCGCTTCTTATTTGAAAACATGGTTGATTCGTGGGAATAGCAACTGATGCTATCGCTCGAGCTCTGACGTCCGTAGTCTACCGTCTAAGATTCAAACGTATAGATGCTTCATGAAATCTTATGAGATAGGAACGACCGAGTATTGGATCGTAATTAAGGAAAAGGTATCTGGATGATGTCTAAACTCTGGCAATGCTTCTAGGGGATATATTCGTTAAACTAACAGACATAAGCATATAATAAACTGACAATTCCACAGTGAGATTCAATGTAAACAATCCATTCAAGAACTCAAGAGGTACCGTATTTCCTAAATATGATCAATAACCTCTTAGGGTCCGTCTACTATGAAGCGTACCTAACGAGAAGGGGTTTTAACATTGGAGGGGACGCGACGAGAGATATCTGTGGTTATGGTAGTAGGTCATTCATCAAATCTTCCCTTGCGCTGTAGTTCAGTTAATTCAACCCAGTACCATATATTCGGTATATTACAAATTCTTGCTTTTCGACATGCGTTCTTTATTCCCATTAGAACATGCATCCCTAGGTAGATACACTAAGTCGAGCTTCTTGTGAGTTGTAACTTTATTTAACGTATTTAACGATAACGTTTAGATGACACTAGTAGAGGTAGCTTCACTGGGAATGAAATGTAATAAGCATGTTCTGGATTGTGTGCAATATAAGTCATAGTTAACTTGGACAATATTGAAGATATGGCGATGCGATCATAGCTAGTCAAGTTTATGAGTCGTATATAATTGGTTTATATTTCGTGCTCAGTTCCAGTTCTGATAATCCTAATTGACTAGTAGAATTGGGAGTTTAAACCCTGCGAACGTACCTAGGTAGGTAGCGCCCCAGGGCTTCTTTAGGCGCTCCTTCAGGTGGACGACAGCCCTGGAGGTGTCTAATAGGAGAGTTTAGGCGGACTCATAAACGCTCCAGCTAACAGCCTGAAGTTGTAACGGCTACCGGGAGTCTATTGAAACTACATTACGTTCCAAGGTTATTTACGTTAGAATTCCTTCATTTTCGTATTCCTAATCCAACAAATAATGATTTTAATATTCCATCTCATCAGCGATTACCATATAATTCTCCTATTTGTAAAATATTGAGTAACAAAAAGGGTTGCGCAATCCATTCAAGAGGAGCAAGTGCCGATCGGAACTATTTCTACAGTCACTTGACTTGACTTGGAAATTGATAATCACTTAAGCAGGCAGTGCAAGTGTGCCGTGCGTGTCCCGTCTCCCCTTCTCCAACACTGAAACTGGCGGGTTCGGTTTGAGAATTCTTTCCTTTGGAATTTCTAAATTCAATCAATAAACAGCAATCTGTCCATTCGTCTAGCATCAGTCCGGTTAGGATTGGAGCTCTGTTTAACCTCAGCCAAGACTTGAACTGATTTTGATCGTTTCGAAGCTAGATTCTTACTAGGTAGAGGTTGGTCTTCGGCGACAACGGGTACCAAAACGGGGCGACTTTCTTATCGGAAATCATCAATCTGTCGTCATCGATCGTACAGGAGAACCAGCACGAGCCTTCGTGAAGCCTCGAAACCCACACTTTTTTTTTTTGTTTGTCAAGCCCCAGATCCGACGACGGCCTTTCCCATTTGGATTCATCTTGTATAATTTTGGGGGGAATCTAGTCCCTCTCACTCCTTCCGCAATGGCTTGGGAACTTACTCGGCGTCGCATCGTTCGCGCCGTCAATAGTAAATTCATATTCGATCGTATCGTATGTTACCGAATCCCGCCGCACTCAACCTATCAAAAAATGCCAACCCTATATTTCCAAGCATAAGCAGTGTCCGCATCATCCAAACCATCATTGATTTTTGTACTCAGATCCTAAGACATCACTAATTATCCGATTCCCTCTGTTTTTTTAACTAACGAGACGTGTCTATTCGTTTAGCCTCTTCTTCATGCCGTCATCTTCTTCATCGAGATGGCCATCGTTGCGCGCTTGGTATCGCGCTTCAACGCTTACTACGACGAGCGACCAGGTACTAACCCTATAGCTTCGCTACATTGCTGCGACATGTAATACTGACAATATACGTTGTAGTTCTCACCATGATGGTGACGAATGCTGTCCTCGGAGGTATCGCCGACACCGTAGCCCAGACCATCACGTCAGTCCGAGAACGAGCGTTGCGAAAACCCGGCGGCGTCACCAAGGATGACACGGTAGCGATCGAAATACATGAGCTGGATCGCAAGAACTCTTGGAGCGACCGAGAGTTGATACCGGAATCCAAAGACCTCCCTCCTCCTTTTGACTTCGAACGATTGACGAGATTCATGGCGTACGGTTTCGGCATGGCCCCTCTACAATACAAGTGGTTTAGTTTCCTTTCGCGAGCGTTCCCCATCACGAAGACCAGCGCGTTCGCTCCCGCGATGAAGAGGGTAGCTTTCGACCAGCTGATTTTCGCGCCGTTCGGCATCGGGTGTTTCTTTACGGTTATGACGGTGGCGGAAGGGGGTGGCCGTAGGGCCGTTGCTCATAAGCTTAGGGATATGTACATTCCGACTCTGAAGGCCAACTTTATGGTATGGCCTGCGGTGCAAATCATCAACTTCAGGTTGATGCCTGTTCAGTTCCAGCTGGTGAGTTTCTTCCCGTTTGGTTGAGCTATCTACCTATCCAGGCACATTACGCCCTCCAATATTAACTTTCTCGCAGCCGTTCGTTTCTACTATTGGTATCGCTTGGACAGCGTACCTATCCCTCACAAATGCCTCCGAAGATGTTGAGCCGAAAACCACACCTTATTCTCCCAACATCCGTCTACAATAAACTCTTCGGTCTCGTCCACCTAGTATAAGACTACTAGACCTTTTCCTTGTCATATGATAACTTTTTTCGAAAATGGTCGGCAGGCGTTATGGAATGACGGGCGCGTCCTTGATCGGGTAATTAAGAAGGTCGACGCGATATAGGATGGCGCATTGTTTCAAGGTTGAATATTCGGGATCAGCAACTCAGCATTACCTTGTACCTAGATGTGAGAAATCAGAAGTATCGCCCATACACGTATACGTGAAGATCTTCCGTGCGTTACTTATTACAATGTCCCTTGAACCCCCGAGCCTATTGGAAGTTACCCGTGAGAATCGCATCCAACAAACTTGATGGGAATATGCGGGTGGGGAGTGCTCTATTCAGAGTATACCATTGGTCAATTCAGGGGTTCGATACCTGCGTTGAAAATAATCTCGAAAATATTTCTCGCGGTATTCGCCTTTATAATCGAGCGGAGGCCGGGATTGGATGGGTCGGCTCATGATTATCGCATCACCTACATGGGATTTTCGCAGTGAGCGGAGAATTGCGGCTGTTCTAGTTGTCTCAACGGACGGAAACCTCCTACGGTACCTATACTCTACCTATAGTAGGCCTGAAACGCGAATGTATCAGCCCGCTAAATTGACTAGTGTAGTTACATGCTTTGCCTTAGCGTCTTAGCCACCACGCCAGACTTCAGTGAACGTCACCTGTGAAGCTCTCGATCTCACCCCACCAAACTGAGAGGGAGCTGTTACCCCTCTAGCTTCTTACCCCTCCATCTTAGTGAGTATCTTTACTATCACTTAGATTAGTCCGGCCGTCTTCTACATTCTGCGTGCTTTTTTTGAAACGGACATCCTAAAAAATATCGTCCTTGAAATACCGCAACCTTCTCTCTAATTTATTTTTCGTACTTTCGTAGATTTCTCCCTAACGTCAAAGTATCGATTAAAAATTATTATCTGTTCTCTCAACATGTCTCTGTCTAGCAAGTTGTCCATTACGGACGTCGACCTGAAGGGAAAGAGAGTTCTCATCCGAGTAAGTGAACAAAGCGTTTTCTTGAAGGCCTTAAGTTGCCTAGAACACTATATTTTGCCATATCGTCAATCATATAACGCATATTTACCTCGTGGACTAATATCGCTTTCCTTGAAAGGTCGATTTCAACGTCCCTCTCGACGCTGAGAAGAACGTGACGAACAACCAACGTATCGCCGGTGCCGTCCCTACCATCAAGTATGCCATCGATAATGGCGCCAAAGCTGTCATATTGATGTCCCATCTTGGCCGTCCCGATGGCAAGGTCAACCCTAAGTACAGCTTGCAGCCCGTTGTTCCAGAGCTCGAGAAGCTGCTGGGCAAGAGCGTCGAGTTCGCCCCGGATTCTGTCGGCCCCGAGGTCGAAGCTATCGTGAACAAGGCGGACAACGGCCAAGTTGTCCTTCTAGAGAACTTGCGATTCCATGCTGAGGAAGAAGGATCTTCTAAGGATGCGGATGGCAAGAAGGTCAAGGCGGACAAGGCCAAGGTTGACGAATTCCGCAAGGGTTTGACAGCTCTTGGTGACGTCTACGTCAGTGAGTATCCCTTGTATTCCCGTCCTTGCATTAGCTTGGTAATTCCGTAATGGCACGAGGTCTAATAACAGCTCCTTTAGACGATGCTTTCGGAACCGCACACCGAGCCCACTCCTCCATGGTTGGTGTCGACCTGCCACAGAAGGCCGCCGGTTTCCTCATGAAGAAGGAGCTTGACTACTTCGCGCAAGCTCTCGAATCCCCTAAGCGCCCCTTCCTTGCCATCCTAGGTGGTGCCAAGGTTTCCGACAAGATCCAGCTCATCGACAACTTGTTGGACAAGGTAAACAGCATCGTCATCTGCGGTGGCATGGCCTTCACGTTTAAGAAGACCCTCGAGAATGTCAGCATCGGTGACTCCCTCTTCGACGAGGCCGGCTCCAAGAACGTCGGAGCACTGATCGAGAAGGCCAAGAAGAACAACGTCAAGGTCGTTCTTCCCGTAGACTACGTGACGGCAGACAAGTTCTCCAAGGATGCCACGACAGGCATCGCAACCGACAAGGATGGTATCCCCGACGGCTGGATGGGTCTTGACTGCGGCCCGGAATCGATCAAGCTATACAAGGCTGCCATCGATGAGGCCCAGACCATCCTATGGAACGGCCCCCCTGGCGTCTTCGAGTTTGAGAAGTTCGCCAACGGCACCAAGGCCACCCTGGACGCTTTCACAGCAGCCGTAGCTGCTGGAAAGATTGGTATTATCGGTGGCGGCGACACTGCTACCGTTGCTGCCAAGTACGGTGCCGAGGCCAAGTGCTCTCACGTCTCGACCGGTGGCGGTGCTTCTCTGGAGCTGCTAGAAGGCAAGGCTCTGCCCGGTGTGGTTGCTCTCAGCACCAAATGAAGGTTAGGGACCTCGGTGCGGTTATGAGCATCGGATGGCATCCTTAGCATGCACATTGGGATGCCGGTTTCGGGTCGGTGGGAAGTTAATCTCTGATACGGTAGATGGGTCGGACGGTACCTGTATTGTTAACGCTATGTGTTGAATGTTTATGACGCATCAAAATTAGATAAATATCGAATACTAGATATACCTACAAATATAAAAATATGTACCAAAAGAACGATAATGTGGTAGTTGATTTCTTGGAAGACGTTATCCGTAGTCTAGATGGATCAAATATTCAGTAGCACAAACAGATAACAGTAGTCTGACAATATATCTTGGTCACAACAGTATCATAGCTGTCTACCTATTTGTCTGTCTATTATCGAAGTCCTCCTTGTTTCATTATAATTCCTCCATGAGTTATGCCGTGGAGTCGAAAGGGACTAAGTACAATTCATGAGGTCCTCCTTCGCCTTACAACACATCACTAGTTGTTTTGGTGCCTGGGCCTATGCCTATGCGTGGAGACCTTCTCTTGCCGGATCCGAAGCTATGATCGAGCGGGACGGGTTGCAGCGGGCTAGCTCATCTTCGCTTTGAAGACTCGACTTTCTTGAGTTCTTCTCTGTTTGGGGAGTCGGGTTAGCTTGGGCACGGTTGTATGGCAAGGGAAGCAGTGGTGTGGAATGATCATGTTTCGCGAAGGGATGTGGCGGCGGTATTAATGTTTCGGAAGTAGATACACCTGATTTGTAGGGAAGATCACGTACCTTAACTGCGCGGAAAAGTCGTCGGAAGTGTCGTCGTCGTCCCAGCTCTCCTCCCATAGGTGCTGCGTCGCGGTGCCGTTGCTACCTGCCGCCGCTGTGGCTGCTGCTTCGGTGTCTTCTGCTGGCCAGTCTATTTTATGGAAGTGTTAGCGGGTGTCTGGGTACACGGACGTATAATTCGATATGTAATGGAAAATGCATTTGTAGAGCTTCTATGGTCGGCGTGTGCAAATGGACAATCGACAGCGATGGATGGGAATTTCGCTCTGGTTTCATGATCAGATAATTGGCGAAGGAACGCACCTTCGACGGGAAAGTCCTCGAACTCGTCGTCCTCCTCTAACGCGGCAGCCGACTTCTTCTGTTGGGTCTGCTGTGATTGCTCTGGCTTTGCAGCTTCAGCCGCGGGCTTCTCGTTGGTCTTGTTCGGCGGTGCAGACATGGTTTGTTCGGCCCCTCTTCTCACGTTGGTTGTGTATGACTAGATAGGTGGCCGTGTGAGGGATATGGAAGACGGCAAATTGATATTCCCTTTGTATAGTTGTGTTGTGCTTGTCGCGAGGCTGAATGTAGGATGAGTACCTAGAAACAAGGCTTGGCTGAAGCTGGTGGATTTCGGTCGCTGAGGTTGTCAACCTTGCTGTATTAGGTAATCAATATTGTTGATAAGCTTGATTATTGCATATGCGGAATAGGATGGAAGTCGGAAGTTGCACGTTGTTGCCCCCGAAAACGTCCACTAGGAGGTAAGGTTATCCCCGCATAGCGAATCATTCTGCTCCCTAATACATTAGTTGCAGGATGACCCAACAAAGTCATGTCGTACAATTGGGTGCGTCGTACTTTCGTATCTCGCATATAGAAAACACTACTTGCACCGCCTAGTATGTACCCGGTACAAAGTGCTGTAGATTCTTTTTTAAGCCATCATTCAACGTCTCAATGTAGCCTAGCAGCAGGCTTTCGGGTAGATTGGCGGGTGGATTCATTCTTATAACCCGACGGAAAGGTCTATTCTATCCTCGTGGCTGAGCCTCTAAATTGGATCGGGCTCACGAAAAGACTTCACCAACATCTCTGACTCCTGGGCCTTTTCACCTAACACTTGTTACCCTTATATAGATCTGCAATTACAAACACGATCATGATGAATTGAACACGACAGTGAATAATATTACTTTATATCGCCTTATCCAGCTTAGCAACTACTTGCCCAGCTCCAGCAGAGACCCACCTATTCCGCAGCTCCCTTCCGGCTTTAAGACGTCATCCCGGCTTCCTCTTTAAACGCCTACCTAGTACCTAAGTCCTAGGCCAAAGGCGAAAGAACTCGGAGGATAGGAGATTCAACTCCGACTTACGAGTCAATTCGGGATACGTGCATGTATTGTGCTTATCCGACTCTTATTCTACTTTATTTTACATAATCCTTTGCGACTTTCTTCTAAAAAGACCCCTAAAAGAATTCAATCCTTTGTTTCTTTCTAGCACTATCGTGACATACAATGTCCACACATCTTACTACAGCATTTAGGAATTAGAGAATTGATCAGGCTCTTGCTAATTGTACGAATACGTCGTCATTTTCAAAAATTAGACGGTCATCATCAAGACAAGATAATTACTTAGGAACATTACTTTTTTTTCTTTCCCGCCAAGGCGGGTACGCTTATTATCGATTCGAGGTCACATGCCAAATACCTGAACAATACTTGAACCCAACATCATCATGAGTCGACTCGGAGCATGGTTTCGGGGAGCAGCCCCGCAGTTGGGCTCGAGCTCAGCACCGTCACAAGCAGACATCCGGGCTCGTAGGCTAGCCGCTTTGGAAGCTGCCATTGCTAGTACTTCCTTAATCATGAACGATGATATCGACGGTGCTGAAAAGGGACTGCGGGAGGGCGATTCGCCTTTTCATCTTCTCGGATTAGGCATCTGTACTTTCATGAGAAGTATCCTCGGGTTCGAGAAGGAGATCATGCTTGAGGCGAGCAATCGGCTGACCGCCTGTGAGAATGCCGCCTGGAACGAGTTGAAGAAGGCTCAGAAGGAGGCTAAACCCGGGGAAGACCGGATATATCCTCCGGGAAGCGAGTACGCGCTGGTCATCGCCGATGCTCAACTCATGTCTGCCATCATAGCTGTCCTCCATGAAAGTTTGACCGAAGCTCTCAGGGGCTTCTATAAGTTACGGAAGGCTTTCATTGCGCTTGATGAGATTATGCAAGCGGAGACAGCTTATCTAAAGAAGAAGGGCCTTCGTTCAAGCCTGTCGATATCCAACGGGCAGGCTGCTGCATCTTCGACTTCGACACCGAGTGGGCGCCTCAACGGGACTGATGACACCGATACGGACCTCGAATTCGTAGATGCGGATGAGGCGCATTCGGGAGGTCACACTCCTTTGAATTACGCAGGTCATCTCGCCAAGAGTTCTATCCCCCCTGAGCAGCAATTAAGTCAATTATCCTTAAACTCCGGCTCCACGACAAGACCGGCGTCGAAAAGAACGAGCGTACCTGTGAGCTCGATATCGGGAAACCCCGATTCGGATATATTCAAAGACCCCGTAGATGTTTTCATCCACAGCGGTGTTAACATGTGTTTCGGCTCCCTATTACTTATACTTTCCATGGTCCCGCCAACCTTCTCTCGCTTGCTCTCCATTATCGGCTTCAAAGGCGACCGAGAGCGTGGCATAAATATGCTTTGGCAGAGCTCTAAGTTTGATAACATTAACGGAGCGGTGGCAGGTCTCATGCTGCTCTCCTACTATAACGGTCTTCTAAGCTTCGCCGACATCCTACCCTCCGAAGAGGATATGGAGAAAGGCGCGTTCGGTGGATATCCGAGAGCTAGGTGTAGCGCACTGCTCGTTCAGATGCGATCACGGTACCCGGATAGCGGATTGTGGCGATTTGAAGAAGCTCGAGTCCTTGGTAACAGCCGGGACCTGCATGGTGCGCTCAAGATTCTTAAGGACAATCGCGAGTCGAAGATGCGCCAGGTCACGGCTCTCAACAACTTCGAGATGGCATTAGCCTCCATGTTCATTCACGACTACGACGACATGCGCGATAACTTCCTTCGATGTGTCGAGCTTAACGATTGGAGTCCCTCGCTGTACTATTACATCGCCGGGTGTGCGGAGTTGGAGAATTATCGGAATGCGTTTCACAGCAAGGAAAAGGATGAGTCGCTGATACATATTCATAAGAAGAAGGCGGATGAACTCCTCCGGAAGGCACCTACCCTAGCAGGCAAGAAGCGTTTCTTGGCGAGACCTCTGCCCTTCGAACAGTTCGTTTCTCGAAAACTACAGAAGTGGGAGGAAAGATCCAAGGCGCTAGGCGTCGACCTAGTTGATGCCGTGGGTGTCAGCCCTGCCCAAGAGATGACGTTCCTATGGAATGGGACGAGGAAGATGCAAACGGCCGAGCTCAAGATATCAGAGAGAGTTTTGTCCTGGGACCGACTAACAGCTTCTGAGGAGGCACGCAAGAAGATCAAGGAGGAGATAGACGAACAAGCCTCAAGGGATGTTTGTCGCGCCGCGGTGGAACGCGAGCTAGGCAACCTGGACTCCGCCCGTGAGTTGTTAGACAGTGTTTTGGCTATGGACAAGTGAGCTCCAAGTTCTTTCTTCACCGCTACGAGATCATGACTGACACATCTTGGGAGGTTGGCGTTCAGGGGCGTTACCAAAGACGACTACGCGCTGCCCGCGGCTCATTACGAGATGGCGGCGCTCGCGTGGATCGAAGTGCAGAAACCCGAACTTCGGGGTCCGATCGACGAGGATGGCGAAGAGGATTGGCTGTACGAGAAGGTGGAAGAATGTCAATCCTGGCTTGACAAGGTGGCCAGGTGGGAGGCATTTGTCCTGGATGCGCGCATCGGCATGCGCGTCCAAACCGGCATGAATACAGTTATGTGGTTCAAAAAGGAACACGGGTGGGCGGCAGCTTGATCATTGTCTTGTCAATGCATGACGGATGGGTTTATGCAGCATTTAATGACGTAACTTCCGGTAGCATATGGGGCCAACAATTTCCTTGCGGATAGACATGTGATACTTGGGCGCGGGATGGTTTCATGAGTACGGGAGGCGGCAGGTGTTGATCGGGAATAGATATGGGTCGGCCAATGATATTCGCATATTCGGAGATAGGCTGGTAGAGCCGGATATTAGCATTAACATTTGAAACATTGTGTGATGTCAACTTGCAACTTACAGATCTCGGATTTATGACTGGGCAAACGAGAATCAACCGCCGCCGCCGGCGGGATGTCCATGGGGACTTCGGGAGGTTCATACGCACTCATGGACGTAGCTGTATGATTTTTATAAGGAGGCTCCTCCTTGCTCACTTGCAAGTCTACGTGGCAGTGTGATCCCCTGGAATAACGATCCCGACTTACGTATATACGTCTCGTATATTCCGCCAAACTGCAAAGTCGTTCCCCGTCACGCTCGACATGTATCGGAATAGAAGGGGCTGTCCATAGTATTAAAACGCCACTATCTAGATATTCCTTTTGTCTAACCAGAGCTGGCCCCTTAAAACTTCCGGAGTCCTTCCTTCTCCTAGCTCTTCTTTATCAGTCCAATGTTACCTATACTGCGTAGCACGGCTAAACATTATTGGCATAAATCACCGACGAATTTCGCGTCTCTGAGTAACGCGTCCTCCATATAACCAACATCAATCAGAAACACCTCTACCGGAAACCAGCCCTGTTAATAGCAACAATCTTCGCCGGCTCGGTCCTATTCCCCGGCAACACGCCGCTCGTCGACACATAAACTGTATTCCTGTCGGCCTTAGTCCTACCAAACGCAACCGCCGAGTCGCCTCCGACAGTATCCAACGTCGCTCCGCCCACCACAGTCTCGAACACGCCATCGGGACGCACGATGTCGACCTTGTTATCGCCATTCGTCGCCACCCACAGCATGCCCTGCTCGTCGAATGCGAAGTCGTCCACGAAGTCCGAGTCCAGCGCCGCCACAGTCTCGACAGTTGCGTTTGCCACGGGGTACCCCTTCTTGTCGATCTTGGCGCGATAGATCGTCGCCGTAGCTGAGTTGCCCCAGTACACGTACCCGGCGTGGACCTTCAGCCCGTTGATGCCGATCGGTAGGGCGCCGTCGGCCGGGGCCGCCATCTGGGTGACCGCCATGACGGACTCGTATTTCCCGGTCTTGGTATCTAAGCGCCATAGCGAGCCGGCATAGCTGTCTCCAATCAACACCACAGTGTTCCCGCACGTCGGCACCGCCGCTACACCATTCGCTAGCTTGGCCTCGGGGAAATCGATGACTTTCCGGGTCGTCACGTTCTCGCCCTTAAATGCAGCTTCGTAGATCGCGAAAGTGCCGGGGACGGCGTCGCCTTCGCCTCTGAATTCGGCACCGATCATGACAAAGACGTCCGGTTTAGTCTCCGCGATACCTACTAGTCCGGGCTTTCCATCCTCGAATGTGTGCACGAGGCTGATTTGCGGGTGGGCCGAGTAGGGGGCCTTCAAGGTCCAGAGCTGAGCCGAAGGCGCAAGAGTTGTGAGGACGAGATCGCCGTTGGGGCGCACGGAGAGATTTTCGAACCAGGTTCCCGTCTTATTGAATTGGAAAATGGTTTCGGCGGGGAGAGTCTGGTTAGAAGCGCGAGGTGCGAGGAGGGGTGTTGCGCTTGTGAATGAGACGCTGCCGGCAAGAGCCAGGAGGGAGCTAGCGAACTTCATGGCGGGTGTATGCTTCTGTCGCGAATGAGAAGGACTCCTTGTCTAGTTCTAGTGCTAGTGCTAGTGAATAGACCTGGAGGAAAAGTTGGGATCTTATTCATTTTTTATTTACCGTGCGGCACGGCATCAATCCAATCATTGATCTCAGACATGACGACGCGTTGATAAGAAACTCCGTATAATCCTCCAATGGTTACAATTGAGTGAGCGGTTGAGATGAGCGTGATCCTTCGACCTAGCATGCGAACTAGCATACAGCCGCAATTGCGAAATTTCGAGGCACATCCCGGCGTGAGTAATCTGCAGGTACCATTGTGTGGTAAACAGCCTCGAGGGGTTGTCAGCTCAACGGAGAGTTAGTCATTCGGCCTTACGTACGAGTAAGATCTTAGCTATCTAGGTAGGTATGCATACTATGCTACCTAAGCAGGACTCAATGTATCATTCGGCCCCGTCAAGTCGGCAGTAGGGTTGTAGAAGTGAACCTTGAGGTTGGCGGAGTACGGAGTTATGTCATCCGGCGGAAGAACTTATGCAACGACATAATTGTCAACGTTAACGATGACCAATTATATCATTTGATACCCGATAAACGAACCATTGCCGACCGGTAGCTTAACTAGGTACCTACCTAGGTACCTAGGTAGAGAGTGTTTTGTAGACTCACGAATTGGAACTGATCTATTGCGACAAAGCTGGCTTGAAAACAGGGCGCAGCTTTCTTGTTTTGTGACTATTCCTAAACCTATTCGGCAAGAGTCAGCACTAAATAAAAAGCAATTTACGATCTTCCCTCTTCTAGAAATCCTACTTGTTCAACGGGTATAGAACAGAATCCTTCGAGCCATGTGGCGGCTGTCCCCCCTCTGCCGAGAGCTGAAGCAAGGATTAATTGACGAAGAATTCCAAAGAGCCATGCATACGGTGTATGTTGGCATCCGAAACATGGCTTTTATATGATATGATTTCCTCTTCACTTCCACTTTGCCATAGCATCCTAAAAGACCGAATAAAATTTCGACGATGAGGATTATCGACGATCATCTACCAAATTTACGACAGCTCAAATCATTCGCTGACGGTGCTTTCGACATCACTGAAGTTTCGTCAAACTATTCCGAAAGCCGATCCCATCGACGAAATGGTTTGGACGGTCGTACGTACTCATGATGGCTAATTTCGAAATCGTGGGATTTAGTCTCGATCTGATTTTGAAGTTCCCGGATGAAGACGTGGTCCGAAAGATGGTACTAGGTATTGTGAGATTCGTATGCTAAGGAAGAACTCAGCACTGCTAGAGATTGCGAGCTCGTTGCCTCCCATATGCGGCGATGAATGGTAATGTAGGTAGGTAGAAGTAAAGAAATCGAGTCTATAATAATTCTTTTCTCATCAGCGTAAGCTGCGAAAATGAATCAGCTAAACGCGTAAAGGATAATGGAAACAGAGCAGTTAGAGCCGGACAACCTTTACCCCCATCAAGTCATAACTCGTCGTTCGACACACCATTTTCCACTTCCTCCCCAACCACCCTCCCCGTTTCTAACACCTCATAGCTTGCTCCGTAATTGCTACACCACATTCCTCAACTCCTGCCCCGCCAAGAATCTCCTCAAGTTATATGCAATCAACGCCTCCGCATCCTGCGGCCTCCCCCCGGCCGCATGCGGGCTCACCAAAACATTCGGCGTCGTCCACAAGCGCGAGCTCTCGGGTAACGGTTCCGTCTTAAACACGTCCAGCGCCGCGCCCCCAAGCTCCCCCCTCTCCAACGCATCCGCCAGTGCATCCTCATCAATGCTCGTACCCCTCCCCACATTCACAACCCACGCGTGCTTCGGTAGTAACTTCAATCTCTCCTTATTAAGTACATCCTTCGTACTCTCGCTCCCCGGCAAAATCATAACCAACGCATCCGTCTTCGGCAACAGCTCCGGCAAGCTCTCCTCGCCATAAACCTGCACCCCGTCCCTGACCCCCGCGCTCCTTGCCACGCCCCGAACCGTAGCCCCCCACGCCGTCAAATGGGGAGCTAGCGTCTTCGCAATATTTCCGTATCCCCAGATCAGCACGTTCGCGTCTCGCAGGGTGGTGAACCTATCCTTCGGGCGATCGGGCTGCGCGCCGCCCAGGTGCTGCGGCCACTTCTTCTGCAGTTGGAACTCGCGCATGGTATCGAACCTCCTTGCGGCCGTCAATAACAAGCCCAACGCGTGTTCCGCGACCGTCCTATCGTGCAACCCAGATCCGGTTGTCACGATAACCGATTTCGGGAACCCAGCTGCTAGGACGTCGTTCGGCCCTGCGGCGAGGGATTGGATCCATTTGAGCTTACTCAGCTTCTTCGCGGCGTCCTTGAGGTTATCCGCGCTGTTGGTCCAAGTCACTAGGGTATCCGCGTCGGCTGCGGAGTCCGGGATCGGCGCCTTGACGTCGTAGGGGACGAGTTCGGTGCTGAAGCCCTCGAGACTCTTGATATCGAGTTTGAGGGAGGTGGGGTAGAGGAGCTTCATCTCGACGGTGGTGTTTACGAGCGAAGAGTACAGGCGTCTAGATGTGAATGCGAATCTAGGACTAGGTTTGGAGAGGAGTATTGAGGAAAAGAAATACAGAGAAAGAGTAGTAAAAAGTAATAAATGGTTGGTTAGGAGATAACTCGGGGTATTATACGATTGGGCGATTGGGTACCTAGGTAAGGTTACACACACAATAAGGTTAATATTCAGCGCATACACAATCCGCAGATACAGCAATGCAGCACTGAGTACTGCTGTATAACGCGGGGGTGGGACGGCGGCTATGCGGGGTCCGGTAAGAGCCTAGTGAGAGCCTATATCGGGGATCTGTCGCCATCTTGCCGGGCTATTATGTACCGAGTAGCTCACCCCTAGCTCCTGTAGTATCCACAGCTTCGGGTTCAACCTAGATACATAGGTAGATATAGGTAGGTAAGTACCACGTAATTCAAAAGTAATGGGAAGATACATATAGTTTCAGCATCGTGGATGTATTGTCATTGGATAATATCTCCACAACATGTAGACGATATGCAGTACCAAGTCTATGGCAGATCAACGAATCATCAAAATATCCAGGCATACAACCTTGAAGGACACAGTAGATAGCAGATAGTTGATAACTGGGGCATGGAAATCGTCATATATCATTCATCTAGTTAGTTGGTACAGAGCTTTAATCTAGAGAACACTTAACCCACGACGGGGCAATTATTTGAACATCTTGAAGAATTTGAGGAGCAAAAGAAAAAGGAATGGGGTATATACCATCAGAAAAGCAAGCAAACCTCACCTTACGTACCCAGCCTATGCCAAATCGAAATCGTATCAGACTTCACTAAAGACGTAACACGAAAGACAATTTAGTAATCATATGAATGCCATGGATTGTATTGACGGTCTCCAGTCCTCGACTGAAAACCTCAAACGATCAACTAAGCATTCACCAAATTCTCAATTTGCCCTCCATTACCACCCCCGTGCCATGCCTCGTTGCCAGAGAAAACCATCTTAGGTAAAATCAATTTCTTGATGCGACACTTATCAGTCAGTCGCCGACTGACCGCAAGCCATCTCGTCAGTGCATATAGACGAGAAAAAACAAGCTCTGTATTTCAAGAGCAAGATGGCGTAGAATCGACATAGAGGGAACCTGTACCGGCCAGTGGAAATCACCCCGACGGCGAGTACGGTCTACTACTTCTATTGCAAGATTCCACGTTCCGAATATTTGTTGATTTTTTACCTCAACGTTTTATGTGGGTGAGGCTGCGTGGACGAGCACTCTTAAGAATATGCGATTTGGGACGACGACGAAAGGTGGGGGTAGCCGAAAGACCTGCAGATCCCATAGCTCGATGTGTTGGGTAAACAAGTTCCGTGCTCTTCTAACAGGCCGGTCCGTCCATGTCTTCTTCGCTACTCGTGCTCCTTCAAGATTCGTCCGCCTGCTGCGTAGCACACGTTTGCGCAGGTCTGTCTCTGTACTTCTAGTTCACGGGAAGTCGATCCATGCGCCCGGTGCCCTTCGGTGCAAGCCAATCTTTCTCGATGAGTTCCTCACGAGACGGATACATGTGACGATACGCGGTTCTGATGGTGCCGTCACTAACGCCAGCCACATGCGCGATGTCCCTAGACGTCTTCGGATCACCCATAAGATGGGACGCCATGTAAATCGAGGCGGCCGCGATCGAGAGGGGAGATCGACCGGCCAGGTCTTTAAGAGACGAGCTCTTCTCGGCCAAGGTCTTCGAAACCTTCTCCATCAGATGAGGGTTCTTAAAGAGAAGATTATTACAGTACCGAGCACAAAGTTCGGCGGCGCCGGTCGTACTGGTGGCCTCCCAGTTGTCGACCATGAGGAACGAACCGCTTGTATTTGCTTCTTTGTTGCTCTGTAGGAACTTCTCGAGCGCCTTAAATGTGCGGCCAATCTCCTTCTTCGAGACCTTAGTCAATGAATAGATTTCCCTAAATGTCCTCGGAGCTTTCGATTGACGGCACGCTATGAAGATACAACCAGCAATGACGGCCTCCTGTGGCTTGCCCTTGAACAGCTTGTTGTCTTCGGTCAGCTTGAATATGTGCTTTGCGGAATCCTGTGTCGTCTTGGGAATGCTGATTGCTTCGCAAAGATTGCTGATCTCTCGATACGCCGCTAGGAGAGTCTTGGTGGCCTTATCGCTGACGGCCCGGTTCTGAGCACGATGCAGCTCTCGTGCGCGCATGCCCTCGCCGAAAGCGATACCAGTCTCAAGTTGCGAGCCGTTCAGAAGAGGGTTGAGGGCGTCACCGACACGAGACGGGTCGTCGTTGCCTTGGTCGTCGTTGGCAAAAGTACGCCACTCACTTCGCGTATCAATTATTCGGTCACCGAGAACCAGGCCGCAGGAACCGCAGACCATGTCGCCGGACGAGAACTCTTCCACGAGATTAGGCGGATCCTCTTTGCAATCGGGACATTGCAGTCGCTTGTTTAAATTTTCCTTGTACTCTTCTTCATCGGGAGCGCCATTCTGAGCGCCATTCTGGGCGCCATTCTGGGTAGCGGTAGGTTGTCCACCATAGCCCAAAGAAGCGAAATCGATTTCCGGGCGGGGCGCCGCGGTCGCCATTATGGCAGGATGGCAAAATGTCGACTCTTGATACGATGATGAAGGTGGTGGTGACGTACGATGAGGACGCGGTCGTTGATGAAAATTGTTGTAGAAGGAAAGAAATTAATACAACAATGTGGAAAGAAGGCGCAAAGATTACATGCGAGGAAGGTGCCTGTGGAATGTCAGAGTGGGTCTCAGAAAAGGCAAATATTATTAAGCAAAGCAAGAGTCGATGTCAGACGCTTGCCTTGAACTGGTTAGCGTGGTACCCAGGTACTGGTTCAACCGTCAACGCTTTACGCTAGTACACCGCGATACGATGCCACAGTCGAATGACGATAGTTAGAGGGGTGAGGATCACGAAGAGGGTGAAAAGTCAGAAGAAAAGAATTAGTATTGGAGGAGCCTTCATGAAATATAAATATCACGTACCTTGTAATCAATCAGTACTTCTTGCAATAGAAATAGGTGATAAAAGGATTAGTTTATCTGGTGAAAGAAAGGTGAAAAGAAACAAATGTAAAGGCAGAGTTGAAAATCTGCTAAATGTATCTTTGTTGCTGTTCGTTCACCTGTTTGACGCTTTTAGGTGAATCAGGCACCGTAGCAACAGGACGTGTCCGAGATTTGCTAATGGAAGTTACAAGGTAAGTAAGAACAAATGAAATTGTTTAAGATTCAATGTTGTTTGTCAGTACTGAGTAGGTGGCTAGTGGGGCAGTACTACAGTTTGACGCTAAGGTGAACGTTGTCCAGGCTGTCGCGAAACTATTAGGTACCTAGGAAGTCCTAAAGTTTGGATAATATTGGTTAACAGTTGATGGTAGGTACAATTATCGTCACCTATTTTCAAGAAGGCAGTACTGTTATGATGACTGGATGGATGGTTGATTACATATGTACCTGGTAGGTACCTACCTACTCATTATTATTTAGGTATGTGCCTAGGACCTAGATATCCATATGTACCCAAGGTTGTCCTGAAAGCCAACCCATTCAGTAAGATCACTCATTCCATAGGTACCTATGAGTCTGATTGAAATTTTGATCATTACCACGACTAATAGTAGGGTAGCTTTATTCCATTTCTTGAACGCCGGCGCAATGCTCCATTGTGGTATCAATTGAACGAAATCCCTAGCCTTCCCTATTTCATTTATACCCAGATAATACAAAAACAATGAGAAGCAGTGTGACTGTTTGAGTTTCAAAATATAAGGAACTCGTATTCCAGTTATGAAGGAATGATTAATCGTGGTGGTGGCGTCCCTCGAATTGGTGACGGTCCTCTTGATGGCTGCGGAAATGCAAGCTGAGGTTGTGGCAGAAGCGCCGGATGGATTCCCATCTCCGTGTTATGCACGCCAGGTGTCGCTATTGATCCTTGGCCCCCGGCTTCCAATTCCTTCCAATTCTCCCCCGGCGCGCTCGGCGCCATCGGTTGACGTTCCTCTTGCGATTGTCGGCCGAACTCATCCATCTGAATATCCGAGATTCCTGAGTCCCTCAAGCTGTTCCCGCCCCATGAAGACGTTCGACTAGCCAATGACTTCCGTATCATGGTCGCCCGTTCGATTTCCTCCGCTGCTAACCGATCCGTCTCGCTCATATTCCGTCTATGACGGTCCTTGCGACCGAATGGGTCTTGATAAACATGATGCGCAGTCTGCCGTCGTTTTCTTGTGAAGTGAACTATTAAGAAAACGAATAGCGATGTTAAAATGAGGGCCCCGATGACGATGACCACTATCAACCACGGCTCCATTGTGTTTCCGGTAGTTGCGGTCTCTCTTGATTCTGGTAGAGAATCTGTCTGTGTATCGAACACATCATCCGCCGTACGGGGATGTAAAGCCGGCGACATGTTGGTTTCGTCATACACTGCGGGTAATGTTCCCAGCTCCAACGAAGCGATGACAGTGAACGTGGTTCCAAATATCTACCGCGGCTCCATACCAACGCTAGGAAAAGAAATCAGACGTATATGGTGTGAACGAAGTGGGAAGATGACATCTTTTAAGTTCTGATCTTCCCCCCCGCGTTTTCAAGGACAGTCATAGCCTGCCATCCAACGTATCACTTGGGAATACGAGAAGATACCGATTGGAATGACCGAGACAAGATTCTATTATTGGACCAATCACATCTGAGCCGTAACCTATATGGGGTTACATGCTACATACGACATCCCGCCCACCTATACGGGACGATGACGGGGGGCTATCGGGATCCCTGCAACAAGCCGGGAAACATGGGAAGAGGCGCTGCAAATCACAGACCCAACTATCATCCGTGCGTAATGATATACACCTGAGGTGAAAAAGAATAGAGAAAAGGCCAACAAATCTGACCAGGTAGATGTTAGTTTAAAAATTTTGATAGTTCCAGTTCCCCCAACACGTACGAGGCGTATGCAGGGAATATGCCGTTTACAGGCGCATTCAATGGTCTTCCCTTCTGCTAAGCGCTGGTCTGCCTATCGCAAGGCCCTGGAGGTAGCATCGGGCAAAATTCCGTCGCAATCGCTCGAGGCTAAGCCACCTCGAAAGACGCATACCTCGTGGACCTTGTCAAGGCTACGTCAAAACTAAGCCTACCGTGAATAAAATGCCATTCAACGCGATGAAATGCCAATAATCTAGGTACCTGTATCCCGTCTGAGGCATGTCAAAGAACGCCTTCAGATTGACGAGGCGATTTCTGCTTGGTCTTACGTGCCACCAATGCAACCCATCTCCTCGTATGCCTCTAAGTTGATACATCTGTGTTTAGGCTTTACCACTTGCGCAGCGCAGATCATTATGATGGATATTGTGATACGGCGATTCTTGTCAGGCTGTAAAGTTGACAACCTGACAACCAATCTCGGAACTTTGTTGCTGGTAGGACGCTTTGCCGCAAGGGGTAACGCAAATTATGCGGTATCTATTTCAAGCGTGATTTGGCGACGGGTGCGCTGACAATTCTACCGTTTTTTTCCCTTCCTTCCTTAACTTGAATTAGCTAGGTATTCTATACCCGCAACCATTGCACTGCCCGCCGTTTGTTTCCGTCTGCAAGGGTATTTGAGTCTGTGCCGGATTATTATGACTGCTCCGATTAAAAGAAGACAACAACAACAACAACGATCGTCGAATCCTTTTGATAAGAACTAGTCTAGTGTATATGATGAAAAGAACGTGGTGTCAGCTTACTGCCGCTAACTAGGTCTACAATGGGAAATCCATTCATTGCCCATCATGGCAAGGGATGCGGATGTAAATTCAGGAACCATTTTTCTTCGCACTAAGAATAGTGTTATTAATGGAGATTGTGGGGTAGCTGGAAGCATCCATTCCAGCTGATCGGGGATAGCGGCCGTTTCTCGCTATTGGACAACTCCACTGTCGACCTTCGGACCGCGGTATTCGTTCGAATGATCCTCCGTACCTGATGAGGACGTCCGATGAGAGACCCTTCATGTACTACAGACGTAAAAGTCAATTCCCTCCCTAAACATCGACCTGTCTTATCTACGCCTTAGCTCACAACCTTGGAGGCGTCGGCTTGTAAATTGTTGCACGGCACGGAAACCTCGGACGCCTGCTGATATCCAGGATAGCCATACTTCCATGTTTCACACGTCAATAAATTTGATAGATCGTCATGTTTAGTCGCACTGTAACTCACGCGAGTCGAGGCACGGCGCTCCTTAGGAGTTGTCATCACGTCGGCTTAGTACGACGATATTCTGTTGTGAAAGATGAAAGATCGTCACTACCTTTGGCAGGTTACCGCGTGTTGGACATGACTAGGGTTCTAGCTGGCGTATGTAGCGATGATCCTTCCAGCCTCAGTTATCTGCGCGCTCGCTTACTCTGACTTTGCCGTAGCCGTATTGCACACAGATCCTTGGCGACCTTGGGTAATAAACGATACATCACTTTTATGACGCAAAGATTACTTTGAGCTAATATCGTATCGAATGCAAGCGCAGAAGTAATCAAAATCGAGCACCCGACACGCGGGGATGATACGCGGGCTTGGGGGCCGCCATATGCAGCCTACCGAGACGGATCTCACCTCGAAGGACCAGGTGAATCGGCCTACTTCTTAGGTGTAGGTCGCACGGTCGCAGACGCTGTGATACATCATTAATCCCAATTTCTATTTAGGTCAATCGCAATAAGAAGTCGGTCGGCCTATCTTTTCAACATGCCGAGGGTGTGGAGATCCTGCACAAGCTTGCAGCAAAATGCGATATCGTGGTTGAGAACTACCTGCCAGGCACTCTGAAGAAGTACGGCATGGACTTCGAGACGTTACATAAGATCAACCCTAGCTTAATTTACGCCTCGATCACGGGGTACGGGCAGACGGGGCCGTATTCGCAGCGAGCAGGATACGACGTCATGGTGGAGGCGGAGTTTGGGTTGATGCACATTACCGGTAATCGAGACGGACCTCCGGTGAAAGTCGGCGTCGCTGTCACTGACTTAACCACCGGACTTTACACGAGTAATAGTATCATGGCCGCTCTCTTGTCTCGAGCCAAAACCGGCCGTGGTCAGCATATCGATGTCGCTCTGAGTGATTGTCAGACTGCAACGCTTGCCAACATCGCTAGCAGCTGTCTCATTAGTGGGAAGAAAGACTCGGGTAGATGGGGTACAGCTCATCGTAAGCTTAAAAGCAAACGCTTATTTCCATGAGTGACCCACTGATAATATCGTAGCATCGATTGTGCCATACAAGTCGTTCAAAACTAAGGATGGAGATGTGCTCTTCGGCGGCGGTAACGACAGATTATTCGGGATTCTGTGCGACGGTCTAGGGCGACCGGAGTGGAAGACGGATCCGAAATATAGCATCAATTCGCAACGAGTGGCAAACCGAGTTGAGCTCGAAGACGAGATCGAGAAGATAAGTACTCAGAAGACGACGCAGGAGTGGCTAGAAATCTTTGAAGGGAAGGGCATGCCGTATGCTGCTGTCAACGACGTCCAGGGCGCACTAAATCATGAACACACCAAAGCTCGGAATATGGTAGTTGAGGTGGAACATGGCCAATGCGGATCGATTAAGTTAGTCAACACGCCCGTCAAGTACAGCGAGAGTAACCCTCGTGTTCGGACTGCACCTCCAACGTTAGGTCAACATACAGATGAAATCTTATCAGATATTCTCGGGTTAGAAGACGGTGAGGTAGCTGCACTAAAAGAGAAAGGAGCTGTAAGGTAAAATTCGAATGAGCATGACGATCAACCTTGGAATTTAAAGAGTATATGATTCAAACAGGAGGACTACATCTTTTCAGATATCACCCCCCATCTGACCTGATCGCAGTCACTAAGGAGGAAAAACTTGGTGATGAAATATGGTGGTGAAATAGAGAATAGGGGCTGGTGGATCTTGAAGGATATCGGAGGTGGGTATCTTATCATTTCAACCTTAAAACACCTAGTATTCGACAGTGCGTGAGTTGCCTAGAAGTACATAAGCCAAGATTTCCAGAAATGCTATGAAGCGTAAATTAGTTGATAGTTTGGGCAGGAGTATCCGTGAAATCACACCATCACGTGAATATCACGTGCATCGGCCTCCACCTATGAATTTCAACTTTCCATCTTCAATTCGATAACTTCTACATCTTCTAGTAAGACGATCAGAGGATTGAATATAAGTCTACGAGCGGACGTTTTTCCAGGTGCGCGGATACCTATATATTGTCGCCTCTTAATGGTAGGTACTCATCGTCAATTTCGTCGTCGCAACCGTCGCTAACACAGTCCGAAGCACCACATAGAATTGTATGATCACCCCTTCTAATCGGCAAGCCAATTGACAATCTTGCATTATGGCAACGGAGGAAAAAAGCACGGACTCCGCTATCAAGGAGAATGAAGGCGATGCACCCGCAACGCCAGTCGAAACTGCAGCGCCTACTCAACCGACGCAAATTTCAGCCCCCAAAGCATCAAGCCCGGCGCCAAGCACAGCTAGTTCCACTGGTCGTCCTCCGTACATCCCGCAATTCTCGGCAGCGACACAGATGATCTTGAAGCGGATAAATTCCAAACCGGGAAGTCTATCGTCGGCCCTTTCGTCCGCGTCATCTACCGTGGCCAAGACGAGCATTGAAAAGTCGACCTATGAAGATGCTAAGAGACGTCTCGTTATGAATATGAACACATCATTAACCATGCCCATGCCTATGCCCATGCCCACACCTAAACAATCACCCTCCTCCTCGACCAAACACAAACCCTCAATGGCAAACACCATGCGCATGCCCATGAACGACGCCTTCCAGCTGCGCACACCGGCCCCGGCCAAAACCCCAACCCAAACCTTGACCAAGTCGTCGTCAGCACCATCGACCACTCAGGCACAAAAGATATTAACCCCAAAACCCAAGAGCAAGGCGCAGCGCGGCACAAAGCGCAAGCGCGGCAAAGACGACGACGACGAAGACGGGACCTCAAGCCTAAGTGAACTATCCGAGAGCGAAGGCTCCGGTACCATCACCGCCGCATCCGCCAGGGAGGCGCAGTCGGTCATGACAATGACGAAGTCGGGGCGCCAGGTGCAAAAGCCGTCGCAGTACAACCCGACTGCGCAATCCGCGCGCGACGCTGCCGCCGCCGCTCAGAAGCGCAAGGCTTACGGCAAGCGCACGCCGGAGCAGGCCTTATGCAAGGTGTGCACGCGGGGGCTGAGTCTGGCCGCGAACCAAATCGTCTTCTGCGACGGGTGCAATTGTTGCTGGCACCAGATGTGTCACGACCCGTACATCGATGACGATTTTGTCAGTAACGAAGCGCGCTCGTGGTTCTGTCGGGGGTGCTTGGCGAAGCGGGAGAGGCATCTCGCGAGGAAGAAGAGTCTTGATGGGTTTAAGGGTGTGAGTTGGGCGGCCAAGAGCGCCGAGCAGGTGAGTTTGATTTGGTCGTATTTTTTTTATTTCCATGGATGTTATATGTGCGACAACTCTAACAGCAACATAGAAACGATCATATCTCTCTGGGGTTCCCCACGCGCAGCTCGTCAACATCATCATGTACAGCACGGAGCTGCACCCCGACCTGCCCATCTTCCCGGCTCACGAACCCAGACGTGGCGGCGCTCAAGCGGGCCGCCCATCTTCGTACGACAGCGCGCGTGTGAAGACGGACTCGAATATCAACGTCGGTCCGACGCATTACTCTAGCAAGGTATCGACGCCTGATGCACACCCCGTGACCGTGAAGACCGGCACTGCCAAGGGAAGCGCTACGGAAAACCAGAACCAAGCTACGAGAGAATCATCGACAGAGTCCGTGCCTCCTGCCTGGCCAAAAGTCGGTCAGGGATGTCTTGCGGGCCTAGAGATGGGTGAAGATGATCTGAAAGACGATAACGACTACGAGGCTTTTAGTGTCACGACGTACGACGCGAAGGGCAAGAAGATCATAGAGAACGGCATGGCCGTATAAAACCATACACGATAGTGTGATATTCTATCATGATAGGGGCGGCCGTTGAGCCATCAGTTTAGAACGACGAATCCGAGTAGGATTACGAAATAGTTGTCAGAGGGTGTAAAGCTATTGTAAGTTCGCAGGAGTGAGCGTATTTATCGTACAGAAGCTGTTGATATCTATTATTGTAGGTAGTCATGGTCGCCTACGCCTAATTGCTAATGCTAGGTCAGATCAACCTCAATGCAAAATTAATGAACGAAGAATCCAATCTCTATCTTCAAGTCATATTCCAGGGAACGTTTATCATGAAATAGTCCGACAGACGAGTAGATACCCTCATCCATATCCGGAACACCGTGCCTCTTTTCGATGTCTTAGCTAATAATCGATTAGCAATCGTCCTAACAGTATGCAGATCACCCCAAATTCCATATCCGAACCGTCAACTACCTTGAGGAGGTTACTCTTACCTTATTTGGAAAGCTAGGATGACGATCGCCCACGGCTATCAGACTGAGACTCGCCCCCCTTAAAATCTAATGGCCCCTACACCTATGAGAACCCTCAATAGTAGCTTGGTTATCGTGATGATACCTGCCATCGCAGAAGAGTTGAATTAGTGAACTTTTCTATCCCCTTTTATCCGGCTCTCTGATCCTTAGTGTCATTGATGGATCTTATATAACACATTTGTCCTAGGTGGTGGTCTTTGCGGTGGCGCTCTAGCAGGGAGACGCTGATTGCTGGTCGCAGGCGGGGTCGAAGGCGCTGGAGCTGGTAGCATCAATATGACGGTGGAAATTATCTTATGTGGCCTTCAACCTCTTTGCAAGCTTAGTAAGTATCCATATGTATGGATATTAGAATAATCCTAGGCATAGGCATCACGATAGGCTTTAGCCAGTTATCTAGTGGCGCGTTGGCCGACGCTGGTGCTTGAGGATGAAGATCCATGGATGGATACAGTAGGTAGGCATGTTAACGAGCGCTATATCTTGTTCGCTTACTATCCGCAAGCATATGGAGACTGCTATTGCAATAGGCCGTGCCAACCCATTCACTTATTGAATGACCCCCCTGAAGCTCGGACATCATGTAGGCGATGGTCAAGTGACTAGCGGAAAAACACGCCAGTCCGGGGCCGGAGTGTCACAAACTGAAAAGAAGCTTTTTAGGCAGCTAGGCACCTAGATATATGATCATCTATTCTTCTGCTTATAAGTCAGTTACAATCTTCATCAAATTCCCTCAAATACAAATATCGCGTGCTACACTACCCGCCTATTATAGCATCTATCCGATTTGCGAAGTCAAACATGAGGCCTGTACAAATTACCGATGTGTCCCGAAAAGTCGTCACACAGGACAGCCTGCTACTGCTCAATATCATCAAGTCAGGTCCCCGCTATGTGAGACAGCTCCTTGCCCGCAACGGTAGCAGTATTCGAAGCAAAGGCGGTATCAGCTTGCCTAACAAGATATGGTCCATCATCTTGAATTTTGCACGCGGGGACAACGAAGATAAGTTTTGCTTAGTAAAGGCCGAACTCGTCTCGACATCCCCAGATGTAACAGTTCTTCGCTGTTTTCGACACGAGTTTGATCCCCGCAATGGTCAGGAAGACGAATTTTCTGCTGGCAGTCTACCCGATCAAGAGAGTGTTTGGGACTTTGAGAAGTATCTAGAGTGTGCAACGTCATCTACGACCGAAACACTCAGCATCAAATTACCTAAGCTGTCCCGGCTCTCTGGCCCGGATAACACCTTCGACTTTGTCCTAGACACTACGTCGAAAAATCGTTGTCTCTATGCCTTCCTCAACGTCCCCGACATTATTGCCCATATCGAGAATGGGGCGTGTGATGTTTGTGGAGAAGACAGGTTCATCTGTCCAGGCTGCACAGGAGGAGTGGCAGAGATGTTTGATGCATTTATGGGCTGCGGTGTAGATCTCGCTTGTCCGCTTTGTATGGGTTTGGAATTATGCTTAGACCATAAAGGCTACCTAGAATGTCACTACTGGAATGCACCACCTAAGGATGAGGCAGAGAATATGTGGGAGCTTTTGGAAGATCGATTGTTAGAATTGGGCTATAAAGCGAGGCCAAAAGGGATTGCCGGAGAACTCGTGGAACCGGACGAGTCCCGGGAATCCCGGGAAAGCAGTTCTTCATCCTACTAGACTACTTCCCTACCTCCATAGTACCCACCATATCTCAGCAGGCTCAGCTTACACTAATCTACACTCATTGAACTGTTAATTCAACTACAATTATTCCTTTGAATATTACTGGCATTATCACCTTCTCTCGCGCGCTCGTAAGCCCTTAGCTTATTAGGTTTGATTGGCCTACCTAGTTCTCTCGGGTAGTGTATAGGCCTCTACATAAGCCTGTAGCAGTGAACCCAGCACGTGAATTTTAGGGGTCTTGTTTCTACTTAAGTTCAGTTGCAGGGTTCCTAGATAGAAGCTTACCAATTGGCGAAAATGCTAATTTAATTTTTTCATATCCGCCCTGGGCTATTGGTTTCAAAAGACCTTATTAAAATGGCGAGAAATAACATCAAAGATAAAAGCAGTAACTATTGGGTAATGTGAAAAATAAAAAACAAAAACAAATAGCTAGGTGTGAGTGACTACAGTGGATGAAGAGGTACAAAAGAAAAACAGGAGTATAAGGGAGGGGCACAAATTAGAAAGCAACCCAAAAAGCAAGCGACCACCACGGGACTCGAACCCGCAATCTTCACCATGTTCCAGGGGATTAACCGGAAAGTGACGCGATACCATTTCGCCAGGCAGCCCAACTAACAATTGGGAGGTGGGGTTGTTTCGTTGTGTTAACTCCGACGCAAACTTGGCCTATATACTAATCGCACTATGTTCACCCCCTAACCCCTTTTTGGGGTATTACTGCATAACACATTCCACGATTATTATCACGGTAAAGAATTCATAATCCACACAACTCTTTTTTTTATATATAAATAAAGGCTGAGACTTAGTAGGTACCTACTTTGAGAGAACGAAAAATTCGTCGCGGGATATATTCAAGGAGTATTTGTATTCCTATGGCCTTATTTTTCAAGCTTGCCGTGTTAATAGTGCTAATAGTTGACAACATGGAATCGTAGAATCCAGTAAGTTATTTTTCCTTGCATTTAATTTTGGGTTACAATTATAATTGTCTTTCTTGTGCTTGTTCGGATACCTGGGTATGCACACATGTTTTTCTATTAATAATCAAATCAATCTGATACGAATACTTAATATTAGAGAAGTTGTTACCTGTTTGATTGCTACCTAACAAACCCATTTGTGATGCCTTGCCTACTATTTGCTACTTGGTCTGTTACCTTATATATAGAATTTTGAAGGCTTCAGAGAATTACAAGACATACATTGCCAGGCAGCATATTTCCCCTTCCATCCTACATTCTTTTTCAAGATTGGTCAACTAGCCCTCGTTGCGCCAGCCCCTATAAGTTCTGAAACTCTTACTCCCACTAACGTGGCTGCTCCCCAAGATATGAAGCTGAATCCCGCACAATCCAGTGCGTTGCCGTTTCCAATAAATAATCTTACCAGAGAAACACGACTTCTCATCTGGGAAGCAGCACTGTTCCAGGAATCATCAGAACGCATAGTTTTACTTGGCGCTTCACAATTCGACATCATTCCCTCTAAATCTCTAATCTCGCCAATGCTAGTCGTTAGTAAAGAAAGTCGAGCCTGCGCTCTGGATTTTTTCAACTTAAAGCTATCTCTATTCGATATCCCGACATCCCTCTCATATTGCCTAGAGCTGAACTATCTTGACATTGGCGAAATGATTGAATCTCCTAGAGATGACAAGTGTGTATATATCAGTCTGGAGCACGATACATTTACTGCGGGTCTCGACTTCCAGCCGATGGATAACGACACATTGGGTATGGAGGATGATAAATGGGGTATGGTGCCTGTGACATTCGTGTCTGAATCAAGTCGGATCATGGATACTCCTATCATCAACATTCACCGTAACGAAGGCGCGTTCCATATGCCTGCCAGATATCGCTCAAGCACTATCTGGGGAGTTCGCTCTCGTATACAGAATGTGATTGCACCATGTGCAGATGGTTTCCACTACCGGCATGATTGTCCTGCTGCCTGTCCTTGTCAGAAGCGACGATACCCCGAGGCCTTTGCAGACCTTTTTTGGTCCGACCAAGCATTCCCAGGAATTAAACGGTATTTCATGTACCCATGGGGCCCTAACACAAAATCCAGGAACGCCCAATTGTTAAGGTATCTTTTCAAGAGACAGCCTGGGGAATCTTTGCCCGCCAAATATAAACCAAGGGAGCTGGTTTGGGGTGAGCAGCCTGAGTCTTTCTTCGGGGATGCCCCCCATGAAATTCAGAGGTATAAGATGTTAATGGATCCTAATATCGACGAGTTTCACTTGTGCAGTTGCTTGTAGGAAAACAACGGCGAAAGAAACCTTTTCGTAGGGAATCCGAGTATCCACGAATTGATGCGAAGAATGCATCAAATGGCTATTCGGCCTTCATAGCATCTTTCGTAGGCAGTCATCTACAGTTATCATACTTTATATGAAAGGTGTGACAGCCATAGTCGCAGTTACAGATCTACAGGTCATGTCGGAGCTACCTTAATACCAAGTACTCTTCTGAGGGAATTTTCATCTCTCCTTTTGCATCCCGAGAGACACTTGGTATTTGTAAATGATCAAGAAATTCGTCGCAGGAGTGTCACCACCTCCCAGAGAGACTTGAGAGGTTGGATACTGGTTATTCAAACGTGTTAATTAGTTACCTACCTAGGTACCGTCGAAGATAAATTTGTTATGTAATTTAAGGTATAGATAAGTAGGTAGGCACATTTGGATTCCTATCTACTATTAGTATATTCAATTGATCTCTGGCGGTCCTCGTACCTTTCACTGACTAAAGGCCATGCCTGGAGGTCCTCCTGTTCATATTAGACAGGTATTACAATTCATCAGACCATGTAGAACGAATTTTTTTCTGAAGAATAGCCTACCTACCTAGTCCATAATTTCCTCCACTGTCGTCGTTCTAGATACGGGCCCCACTGTCATGAGGAAACTGCCGTGGATATGAAACCAGAATGACCCTTAGTCGCACCGGCTGATATTGAGCACTGAGCATGCTGAGCTGTGTCGTGCTGGACTTCAACTAAAAACATGCTGGAATTAGGCATTGAATAAGTTAAAATGATTGCTCAAGTCTTGTTCATAAGCCACTACTACTTTTCATCTATTTGTTAAAGAGAGGCCGGAGTCTGTACTCCTATATAAGCACCAAGAGAACGTGCAGAAGCCCTAGTTATCCAATTTCTTCTCGAGTGCTTCTCCCTATTCCACTCACGAGCTTTTCAGTCCAGGTGCACCTAGTCAATTCGCGATGCAACAGCATCAGCGCTGTCCCCATTGACGTTGTGCCCGTTAGCATCTTCTTCGTCGGCATCATCATCCTCAGTATAATCGTCCCAACTACTATCACCTTCACCAACGATGTGCTCTTCCATAGTATCCTGCGCTTCTCTTTCGATATCCTTTGCACGCGCTATGAATTGTCTCCTGCCCAAGCTACGGAGTTCCGAGAATGTGAAACTCGCGACGAACTTGGGGACATCATCGCCAACTTCGACAACCTTCTCAAAGGGGTGGCCCTCATGATTAGGTTCCCTGTATCCGAAGACTTTTAGCTGCTCATCATCCAGGTCGACGATATAAGCCCTATAATGAGTAAGAAATAAAATAACAACTAGTCAATTTGCTTGGCCCAAATACCATTCACAAGAAAACCAGTCTATGTCGCCGGGTTGTTAGTACGGTCAGGTTATTGAGAGGGTTGCATGGGGCGTACCGGCTGCGAACTCTAGCTCTGACATGATTGGCAGTTTATGCTCGGCTGTGGCATTCGCGATTAACTGAAGAATATTACCGCCGGTAGATCTCGACAAGGAGGGGAATAATAGTTCGTTTTGTCTGTCGGCGTCAAAGAAGTAGTGCTCAATCTGATAATCCTCCAGATCTTCAGGCTTCTTCGCTAGAGGGAATTTAGACATAAGTGGAGCTAGATAGTTATAGAGACCCTGGCGATCCAAAGCTTTAAGCCGTGCCACTTCGGCTTCGGCCACTTCTTGGATCTTCTCCCTGTCTTCTTTGGTCGTCTCGTAGATATAATCCAAGCCTGCTCGTAAACGCGCGAGGTTCCCTTCGACGTGTAGGAAATTGAACAAGATAACACCTTGGCCAGTGGGATAACCATCCCACTGGCAATACTTCGCGACGACCCTTAGAGGAAAAAGCTATCAGAATATACCAATTCGATCCCAGGAGAATATAACATACCATTGTTTATTGACCCGGATGCAAATCAAGTTTCGAGTCCCCATCTTGGATTGTATGATCAAGTAGCTTTGGTGTTATCCGTATTGATCAAAGTCGACGATAGAATAGGACCACAGAAGTTGAGATCCGTAGTTGGTCTTTATGTGTGAGGAAAGTGTAAAGAATTTTTCGATCCTCTATAGATGATGTGAAAAATGAATGGTGTACCCGTGTGTTATTGCCTGTCGGATGTGCATATTCACTGCGTTAAGTGATGTGAAAACACAATATGCAGATGTGATAGAGGTACCCACCGTAGAGGTGTGATCTATCACAATACGATAGCCTGGTAAAAGCCAATTACAATGCTATTGGATCTTCGCATTATCTCCGAATGACTCATTGGCTCTTCCATAGGCCTAAGTATTGCTTTTTCAGGTGAGGAACGCTGCATGATAAGTAGGTAGGTTTGTTATCACTATGAAAAAGAAATCAAACTTACCTTTGATACGACAACTGGCAAGAGAACCTAAGAACATGTGATGCTATATCTACTAAGCTGTCAGTGAACCTCATATACCTTGAGGAAATGATTAAATGTTTAGTCAACCACTTTCTCATTTTCTGTGCTGATTTGTCGATCCCCTTTTGGGAAGCACCACTAGCTACACCCCGGTACATGTAACACAGCGCAAACCCGCTGTCTATTCCCCTTTTATTTTTTTGTGAATCTTCCCTCCCCGGTCCATGCACAGTGCGGGATTATGCAAGCCTTGATATACTTACACCTTCCCTGTCCTACCGGGAATAAGATGCAATACACTGTCCGTCGCCCCGGCCCCCCTCATGCTTTTGTGAAAGAGGTCCGATGATAGATGAAATAATGGAGAGATGACAGGAGGAAGGTAAATGCCGATCGTTCCATAACACAGCGTGCCCCATTTTCGAGATTCTATCACGCAAATGCAGTAACCTCCGGCCACTTCGCGTGAGCCGCCTTCTTAAAAGCTTCAGCCTCACCACTACGCCATTGCTCTAAGAGAGCTAGGGCCTCGGCTGCTTGGTCGTACTGAACATCCTTCAGATTGAGCACTCCCGCGAGATCCTTCTCGCTCTTAGACTTATCTTCTCCTAGCAGCCTCTCTATCTTGAAGGCGGAGATAACATGTTCCGCGCTATCTTTATGCTTCTGTTGGAAGTCGGTGTTGAACTTCTTAAGGTCTACCGAGGCGTCTATGGCAGTGAATCCAGACTTCAAAACTTCGACAATCTTGGGAGGCAGAGATCCAAGCTTCTCATTGAGAATTTGGCGGAACCGGACAACCTGTTCGTGGACTGCAGGATGATCGGGATCTATGGCTAATGCGGCGTTCAAGCATCGAAGGGCAAGGAGGTATTTTTCTATCAGAAGTTAGTACATATAGACTCATATAAATAACGATTCCTAGCATTACCTCTTCGAATGAAGACCTCGAAACCGGCGATTTGCCCATCGATGTACTTAGGACTATATTGAAGAATAGGGGCAAGGAATTTCGTCGCTTCGGCTAAGGGTTCGGTTGTCGAGACGAGTTTGAATCCGTTCGGGTCATCATCCCTCTTTATAGGCTCAGCGGAGGTTTTTGACTTGTTAGGGTCTTGCTTGGCGGCCCTCTCAGCTGCTTCTTTCTCCGCTTTTTGTGCTTCCTTTTTGGCTTTCTTGGCCGCCTTCTTCCTTTCCGCAGCATCGTCTCCGTTGGCTGCCGCAGATCCATCTACGCCATTGATCGCCCGGCTGCTATCATACATGCTCACATAGATCGCTATTGCGCCGAGGGCGGCACGGGTGTAGAATGGATGCTCCCGAATATGGTCCTCCCATCGGATCATATCCACGTAAGCCCGGATTTGGCCTTTTCTCAACGAAAAACTGTGAAAGTCGAATTGATCCTCTTGCCATACCTCGAAGATATTGTAGACGGCGTGGAATCGCTTAAGGGCCAGCCCGATGTTCCTATTGCGCACCCATGCCTCTCCGTCTTCTGTGAGGTACCACACACTTTGCATCTCAAGTAGATCGTTCAGAGGGCCACCGGGAGAGTCATTCCTCGTAAAGAGACCCATCGTCTTGAGGGCAGTCTCGCTCTCGTTGTTACGAAGCTGGTATTTCGCCGCCTTCGTATTGATGTATCGATCCTTGAGATCGAGTTGGCGAGCTTGGTCCATAGTTTCCGAGGCCTTCTGGCTGTTTCCATAGTGTTTCCATATCCTCGCCTTAGTCATGTGGAACTCGACATTGTCAGGTGATAATTCGATTCCCTTGTTGACAAACTCCATCGCCTTCGTAAGATTGCGGCTTAGGTGATAATTGTAATGTTGCGCGAGGTAGTACAATGCTGCTGGTTCCCCTTTTAATGCATCTCCATTCGTAGTTGAATTCTCGCTGGAAGATGTACGTTTTGCTTCGAGATACTCGTGTGCTAGTGATCCGAGAGTATCTCGCTTGGATGAATCAGTGTAGAGGTGCTTAAGGTTTGCAAATGTTGAAGGAACCCCTTTGTCTAGCATCAGTGTTAAATAACTTCGAGCTGCCTCCCGGAACTCGTCACCTATAAACATGTTAGTGATCCACATATTAAAGAGCTTGGATCCTACGAGACTCACCGACGAGGAAGTCTAAGGGTAATCGCTTGGCAGCGTCCGAACGGGGGTTCTTTTCGGCGTATTCGTCGTAGATGGCCTTTTTAGCTGTGTAGTCGCTAGAACCAATGCCTAAAACGTTCACAAGACGGGTGTAGTATTCAGGATGCTCGGGATTACGGTCGAGCAGGGTACGATAAGCGTCTGCCGCCTCTTCCTTTCTGCCAAGTTTCGACAGATACTCTGCGCGAAGCTCCAAGACAGCCAGGCGGTCAAGGTTGTGCTTTGCGACGGACTCCAGGTGATCCAGGGCTCTCTGGTAGTCTTGCATCTCGGCGATGATGGAGTTCTTGTACATAACAGCCTCCGAGTTCTCGTAATCAGTCTTGGACGGTGGTACCTTCAAGGACTCTTCGTATGTAGTAAGAACTTTCTCGGCCTGGGAAAGATTACCAGCTAGGTGGTGCGCGACTGCGAGCGCAGTCCAGTTCTGCCTCAACTGAGGCCTGGCCTGAAGCATAGCGGTTCTGCTTTGTATGTAGCCTTGGTAGTCGCGCATTTGAACCTGGAGGAAGGCAAGGTCTCTCTGGATTTGGTGGGATTCGGGCTCCAACTTCAAGGCGAACTTGTAGGCCTTGATAGCCTCCTCGAAATTTTTCTGGTGCCTGTACAACAGTCCGTAGACATGCCAACATATATGGGATTTCATGTCAGCCGTCAAGGCCTCTTTGCCTAATGCGAATGCCTCCTCGGTCTTCCCTTGTTGGTTGATGATCAATGCTTTCATAGCCATCGTGTCGCCGTGTTTAGGGTTTTTCTTGAGGATCTGCTCGGCCGCCTTTAAGCCCCTCTTGTACTGTTTGTCTTCATAGTTGCGGATGACCTGTCGAAAGAGAGAATTCTCCTTCGAGCTCAGAGGTTGTGGCATGGTCGGTGTTTATAAGTGACTCCCCCACCAAGACCTCGCACGTAACGGCACCAGTAGTCTCGGGGATGATGTCCTTGGGCGTGGAATATTCGGGTTTCAGGAATACTATGTGACATGGACGGGTTAGTGAGCCAATTCACGATCTAACTAGAATGTAATATAACTAATAATATTATATAGTGACAAGATTGTGCTAACCTCGAAATGTTATCTTTGCGTGGAGTTCAATAATTGAACTATCGGATGTATCCAGCCAGCTTCAAATAATGGCGGCGTGGAATTTGGGTGCGTATTTGTATTTGTATTTGTGACAGGTTGTTGTAGGTGGAATAAGTTGGAGCTCGGAGCTTTGCGATTACTTTTAGCGGTCGTAAAGTGGGATGTCGTTTGGGTACAAAAAGTTACGACGAGGGAAAAATACAGCTTTGATTCTACCGATGATTGACCGATCAATAAATGCAACTAAAAAGACGTATCTTGCATGTATCTTTAGGTTTATTTCTATATGTGGCTTACCTAGATATCGACCAGTAAACCGTTATAAAAACTACCTACATAACGCCCCAAGGTAGGATTTGAAGAAGTGGCGGTTTTAAGCTTTGAAACTTTGAAGTGAACTTATTTAAATGGTTTCTAAGGTGATTTTCAATTGGGTTTACTCAGCTGGCGACGTCTTTGGGACTACTACCTAGCACTGTAACAAACATTACCCTACTAATATGTACCTAGTAGCAATGCGTGGCATTGAGGTACATGGTCGTTATTTAGAAATTAGCATACGAATACTTACCTAGGTACCTATATATAGATGATATTATTAATAATTGAGCAGATAAAAGATGAATTGTATTATATTGTAGTGGTGAGGGTAATGGTGTGGCTAATATAAATGACGTAGAGTAGAAATATACCTAGGTACTTACCTAGGTACTCACTCCACCATATGTAAGCCCATCGATATATATACCTTATAATATATGCGCCTGTAGTACTTTATCTGTCCTATGTCATGTACCACGACGTTCCCTTTCTGCTCTCCAGCGATTGAGAGCTTCCTCGGCATCTTGGAAATTATCTCCGCATCTCTCCCGTACCAAACCCCACGTTCGAGAACGGACAATATTCTCGACACCTCTTTCTTGTCGAAGCAAGTTTGCTAATTGCTCCGTACGTGGTTCCCGGGGAAAATATCGTGCGGAATACGGATCTAATCTCTCATCGACTACTCGCTCGCGGTTTTTCTCCGTTTCAGCCTCTCGTAAGCCTACCTCGGGGTCGTCTGGATCTGGACTGGTCGCCACATATGCGCAGTAGGTCAAGACATCCGACCTCGCCTGCCACGAAGGGAACAAGACCTTGTCCTTGAATGCCTGGCATGCTCGAGGATCGATAGTCCGACTTGGAGCTCTCGGTAACCGCACAGAGGTTGAAGCGGGGTCAAAGCCAGACTGGGAAGGCGTCACGAGAGCATTGAGGTTTTGCGTTATTGAGTCGTCTATTGCGCCACGAGATATCCGGAGGAAGTCTTGCGAACGGTAAGCGCCTAAACTCGAACACTAGTTACTAACAGGGAGGGCACACCTCTGAGGGCTATGGTCGAGAAGCAAAACTGCGGCGTCAGGTGAGGCTGGACAGATGGTTCAGCCATAGTATCGCGGAGGGCTGGTGCCTTAGAGACACTCGTCGCATCGGCGGCATCCGTCGTCGGAGCCGGTCTTCGAGACCAAAGTATTCCAGCCAGGGTGAGATATTTGCGCTTGTTATTGCTTAGTCTATAGACTAAATCAGTGGGCCGTGACAATCATTTCTGATTGACCACTCTCTAATTAGCAGCGATAGGGCGATATCTGAAAGTTCCAAAAACTGTTCTAGTCAGGAGTTGCGAACTGCAAGTGATGACGGAGTTTAGAAGTTTTGAGTGTTGAATGGATATTGGAGAAAGTGGACCTCTTGGCTTTGTCAGTCCCGGAATACCCGAGATAGTAATATGCAACTAAGATAAATATCGCGGAAACCCATTATGGCCAATAAGAAGTGGGCTGGGAGGCAGGGAAGGTAAGACCTTACCTAGTAGTTAATGGATGGATCAGGCTGATTACGCGACACGCCTGCCTGGGGGAAGCTACAAGGTACAACGGGTACCTACCTGCAAGCGCTAGCCTCGCCCCAATAATTTGTACTGTTACCAGGTACCCAAGCACCAAAGCTTTACATTTTGGAAGCTCCATTCAATCATCACTCCAGAGTTTCAATACTTCCCAACTCCAGAATTACAAACATCAAATTTCATCCACCGGTCAACGTAATAAACCGACCATCCGATCATTGTAAAGCGCCTACACATGTTAAACGCGCACTCCTTTTAAACTCCGCAGAGCATATCCAGCATCTCTTTTCGTTTCCTAGTCAACTCTATTTCCACAATTCCAGCATGTCGAGTACCCAAGATATGGAGGGCCTCGAGCGCCGCGGAGCCGATGATGGTAAGGACAAGAAAGATGGAAGAGGCGACGACGGATCAAAAGATGGCAACAACAACGTTAACCGCGATGGTGATGCCGTGATGAAGGATGCCGAACCCGAAGAAGACGAGATTCTAGACGAAGAAACTCTAGGCCTCAGCACAGAAGACCTGAAGACCCGAAAACGCCTACTGGAGAACGACGCCAGAATTATGAAGAGCGAATTCCAACGGTTATCGCATGAGAAAGCGAGCATGGGCGAGAGGATCAAGGAGAACAACGAAAAAATCGCAAATAACCGGTTCGTTTTGCTACGTTCATATCAAAAACCACAGCTCCGATCCTCTAGCCTGCTAACTGTCATATAGTCAATTGCCTTATCTTGTCGGCAATGTCGTCGAGCTTCTGGACCTCGATCCTACCGCCGAATCATCCGAAGAAGGCGCTAATATCGACCTCGATGCCACTAGGGTGGGCAAGTCGGCTGTCATCAAGACGTCTACTAGGCAAACCATCTTCCTACCCTTGATCGGCCTCGTCGACCCGGAAACCCTCAAACCGGGTGATCTCATAGGTGTTAATAAGGACTCTTACCTGATCCTCGATACCCTACCTGCTGAATACGACAGCCGTGTGAAGGCTATGGAGGTTGACGAGAAGCCAACCGAGAAGTACAGCGACGTTGGTGGCTTAGATAAGCAAATAGAGGAACTCGTTGAGGCTATCGTCTGGCCTATGAAGGAGGCGGATCGGTTCAAGAAGATTGGCATTAAGGCACCCAAAGGTTCATTAATCACACATTCCTAATGCCGTGTATCTTATTGCTAACATCGCTATGACAGGTGCCCTGATGTATGGGCCTCCGGGAACAGGCAAAACCCTCCTAGCTCGAGCCTGCGCCGCCCAAACCGATGCCACGTTCCTCAAATTAGCCGGGCCGCAGTTAGTCCAGATGTTCATCGGAGATGGTGCTAAGCTAGTCCGAGATTGTTTTGCATTAGCGAAGGAGAAGGCCCCGGCCATTATCTTCATCGACGAGCTTGATGCCGTTGGCACCAAACGTTTCGACAGCGAGAAGAGCGGTGACAGAGAAGTCCAGCGAACCATGCTTGAGCTGCTAAACCAGCTCGATGGTTTTGCCTCGGACGACCGTATCAAGGTGTTGGCAGCCACGAATCGTGTCGACGTCCTCGACCCCGCTCTGCTTCGATCAGGTCGTCTAGACCGAAAGATTGAATTCCCGCTACCTAACGAGGAAGCAAGAGCTCAGATTCTTAAGATTCACTCGCGCAAGATGAAGGTGGATGCTAGCGTCAACTGGAACGAACTGGCTCGGAGTACGGACGAATTTGGTGGTGCCATGCTGAAGGCAGTCTGTGTCGAGGCGGGTATGATTGCTCTGAGGATGGGCAAGAACAAGATTAGCCACGAGCATTATGTGGATGCAATCGCTGAAGTACAAGCCAAGAAGAAGGAGGTGAGTCTAAATCCAATTGCTATTTGCATTGTTTTTCTGAGCCATCCTAAGCTAACATCACTTTATAGACGGTCAACTTCTACGCATAAGCTTAAGTGGACAAGGTGGAGTGAAGGGCAGTCATGGGATAGAGATTGCCTTGGCAGACTAGAGGAAACATGTAATATAACCTGGCGTGCCTCGTCGAATCGAGATGATCCGCTACTAGTACCGCCGTCCTTCCGCTCTCCCACCCTCATCCTAGAAGTGTCGCTCGAGCTCTCAGATCCCCGGTTGATTTTCATAGCCACACCTCTGTACAACTTACTACGCCGTAGCTATTTACCTGGCTGCTTAGGTAGCCAGATCATGGATGTGTTGAACGTGCCCGACAGCCCTCAATAATGAGACAATGAAGTAGGCTTAGTAGGTAGGCATATTGAAATCCAATTATACTACCTGCAAATAAGAATACGTTATGACCGTCTATCCAAGTCAAACCAATTACAACAGAGTACAACTGCTTAGGTATTTACAACGTGAATTCTAGCCATGGCGATCAAGATCGGAGGAAAGCGCATCCGAATCAGTGGTATGTTGCAAGACTCGTCATCGATGACAACATCACGAGGCTTTGCAAGTTAAAGGCTTTACCCAGCTACTAATAAAAACCCAACCACGGAAATTAAAACAGCGAAGCAATTATGTGCTGTTTTAGTCCATTATTCTGTTTCGTTTAGTCAGTCAAGATGTTAAGTGTCTTCTTGTTGATCTCCTTGACTAGCGAGAGATTGTGTTGAATCATGACTACTAGCGAATTGAGATGAAATCATAAGAGATAATTATGTGTGTACTAGTTTTGAGGTTCCTTCTGTTCGGTACTTTACCAAATATGAATCGCCTCTTATAGTAAGCTGAACCTGATATACCTAGTAGCCATTGACGTGTAACTTCTCGTGGTTCCAAGCAACATGATTTTTAGTAGCTCGTACAAGTCAACGGATTCAAATGTTGGGGTAAGCCACATTGAGTATTTGTGTCGCACGGTGAAACGACGCTTTAACACCGTAACTTGAGCCTTGATTCAACATGATAATTTATAACACGATTCTGCTTCAGAGACTGATGAGAACTTGGAACAATTAAGAAATTACTTAGGGTAAAAATGACACGTTCATTAAAACTGCTTGAATCTAAATGTAACCTTAAAGCTACCAAGCTATTGGGGAATGGGGAATGGACGGTAACTTGGATGACCAGCCCTAAACGATTCGATTCGGGTTGAACGTGGATTTAAAAGTGGAACTCCAGGATGCATGACGGAATTCTCAAGACCGGTACCGATTGCCGGTTGCGCTTCTACGGTCGGGAAGCTACAGCTGTATGTAGCCTGCTTTTATTTTCAAACTAAACAGGTACTTGTGCTACCTACGTTGAACTGGGCTGGCTGATTGAGATGAAAATAGGAAAGTGTTACAATGGGATCTAACACTAGGTACCTACCTAAGTAGGTACTGGTAGGTAAACGGTAAACTACCTAGGACCTAGTTCATTCTGCTCTTTGGAACTAAGCTTAGAACTCTTCCTCTTTCAACAACAAGCCATTATATCCGTTTACTATCGTATAACTATTCACATTACTACTAATATAAATCAACAAATCATAATTGTCGAGTCCTTATTGTTGCCACTGCTGATGTAGCTAAGTAGCGCATTAATATAATTCTCCAAGTTTGGTTCCCGATAAGGAAGTGTCTCTGGTGATCTTCCTCCCTCTTTTTCCTTGTTTTTCGAGTTTTCCATTTCTGGTCCACGCGGCCACGCTTCGTCCTTCAATTCGATCTGATCCCTTCTACCCCTGAAATCTATGATCGGATTCTAGCCGTAAGCTTAGTTTGATTGTATTTCATGCGGTTTTCATTAAACTCCGGACCTTTCTCTCCCATCGAGTTAATGACGATTTCCGGGTGCGGCTTCGGCGGAGATACTCCATGACTCTCTCAGTTGATCTAAAAGATCCGGGTCGCAACGGGTGATAAGCCGGCAAGCCGTAGCTGAAAAGACGTTCGAGCTTTTCTCGCCTCATTTCTATTTTTTCCAACACGAGGTCCTCAGCAGCGAAGATCCCCGCGGATCTCTCGAGTAGTTATCGACGCTTCCACGCATCTTGTCATAGTAACTCGATGCTGTAATGAGTGCCACACGATGCTACACAATGACAAGATCAGTTCTTGGGGTCGGCAGTTGGTGTTCGATACCCTGTTATCAACCCCTTGCAGCCGCATCACAGTCGTACTTAAGCCCCTGCTCAGTGGAGTCCGAGGACCCGTCTTATAAGCACCTTGTCCATAACGAGAATACTTCGTGATATATAATTCGTCACAACATCGAGATGCGATTGTTGACCGATCCTATCTAGTATGTTAGCAGGGCTAGGTGATGGGATCCCTCCCCGAAATTTCCGGATCATCTATGTATCTACGTACCCAGGCAGGTATTGTTCCCCTATTGTTCTCCCAGTCTCCTCAAAGAGGAACATGTCGCAAATCACATCAGCATAGGGCTGTGATGCATACACCTTACATGAGAAGAGCAAGCTTGCTGCATGAAGGTAACCTGTGGCAAATGAACCTCTTAGCGGCTGTGCAAGTTAGCTGGTTGGTAACTCGGATTCGAGCCCAATAAGCTGGGCGTCGGCCATGACTTCCAAATGGGGTATTGAGGCTCATTCCTATTCGTAGCTTGATGTCTTCGTTTGATGTCACGATTGTAATCAACCTACCGCGATGATCAACAAGGTATCACCTCGTTTGAGAACGTGAGGTTATACTTGTTCATCTTAAGATCAACGAGCTTGTGAAATCTCTTTACTACGCAGCTACGCAAGCTGGTAAGCTACGTCTGACAAAGCTATATCCTGGTACCTAGAACCTAGCAAGCTTTCCCATCTACCTAGTCCTCGCAGAGGTCCGGCAAGCCTCTTATGAAACAACCAAGCAGAACTTTGCGGAAATTAATCCACTCCTTTTCGTCATCGGATCAGCCACTAACGACTCATAAGATAAACAGACGGACGAGAGCTTGCAAGAGCACAAGGGGGCTCCAGTGATGTCAGGTAGGAGTATAAAGTCTCGATCTTCCTCCCTCATCTCAGATCTGATCATCATCTGAACTATCAGACAAAGGCCCTCACATACCAAAGTCCATAAAGCCTATCTCAAGACTAAACAACTTTCACTATCCAGCCTCTCGCTTCATTCTGTCGCTTCCCCTGCTCAACTTGAGTCAATCCATACATAAAATCATACTTAAACAACTAGACAACATGAAGTTCTTTACAGCAGCCCTAGCCACCATCTGCGCCGGCCTCGCCGTTGCCGCGCCCACCGTTGAGGAGCGACAGACATACACCCCCTGCTCAGGCCTCTACGGGACGGCCCAATGCTGCGCAACCGACGTCCTAGGTGTCGCGGACCTGGACTGCGCCAACCCTCCAACGGTTCCCACAGATGCTGCAAACTTCAGCTCCGAATGCGCTGATATCGGCCAGCGAGCACGCTGCTGCGTCTTGCCTATCCTGGAGCAAGGTGTCCTGTGCCAAACCCCCTCCGGCGTTACCGATTAAACGCATCTTCATTTTAGAAACCCCTATTTAGGCTTACCGCCACTACCACTCCTTTTAATACAGGGTTTGGGTTTAAATGACACACGGTTCTCCTAGGATATACGGCTACGGGGAGTTGGAATTACATTCGGGGCTTATACACATCGATTTAGACTATCAGGTCTTTGGAAGGGTATAATATTTATGGTATATCACGTTGTGAAATGTGACGGGAGTGTATAGACCTATGACGATATGCGATAATCTTAGTATCAAAAGCAACGATTTATGTCTATTATCTATAGCAACGCGCAAAGGGGACTATTAAACATTGTGATTATTATGTATCCGAACACCCCGAAAAATCATCATCATAGCTATACCGATTCTTCTCTCTCTTCGTCTATAGATTCTTCCGATCTGTCGATCCTATCTGAACTCCCAAGATCTATCCCAGTATCAAAGATGGCTGCGTCTATGTTACTTCGCAAGCCGGTTAAATGGCCATCCTCAGAAAGCCCTGGGCAGAACCCAGCATTCCACTCTCTTCGTGATGGCCGGCGAGCATTCAGTTTCGTAAGTTCTCTTGTACGTTCCCACGCCGTGATCGTTCGTATCTGCCGCTGTTGTGTATTCCGGCTTTCTTTCATCACGGGCGACATCAATCGACGTAAGAGCGGGAATAGCAGAGGGAGATTCGTGGTAACCACCGCCACGAAACAGACTCGATAGGCCCACCTGCTCGCTTGTTTAGCACCGCTTGTCTGCGCCGTCAATATGAGATACGCGCGTAGTATGGCTACTGCTATGACGAAACAATTTGCCGAAACGAGCAGGATCAATCCTATCTTCTTCCATAACTTTATGTTGGCCATCCATAGGATCGGGAGCGGTACGAAGAAGACGTAAAGGCTCGTAGCGATGTTGAGACTAAGAGTGCCGTATACACCATACGGGGAAGTGGCCGGGTAACAGGTTGCTGTGCACTATTAGCTTTATCCAGTGCCGCAGAAGTTTGCTGGGAAGGATAACATACGTCCTGGGTCCGGATATATTTGCCAATTTCTGGGGAACGGTCGACAGTTGAACATGGTTATGAGGAAGTCAGCTAGCCACGTGGCGGCGAGCAAAGCAAATCCGAAGCGTATTCGTTTTTTATATTTACCAAGTCGCTCCTATAGAAATCTCCTATTAGCTTTCCCCTAATGGTAGCCGCGATAAAACTGAATCGAGTACGCACGGTAAGGCGTCGGCAGAATGCCAGCATCGCTGCCTTCGTCATCCATAGAACCACGATGTATATGACTCTTGATACGATCTCAATTTTAGCGCCAAGAACCCTGCAAACATATTATTAGCGTACGTTGCGTATGGTTATAGATGAGTCCTACCTTAGTGAAAACTCTTCGCTTTGAGGGTCGAGAGACTCGCGCTTCTCGGGAGTCATGTCATCGTTGGCGAGACCTTTGCACTTTACCAGTGCAATATACGTATTCGCGGCCAGAGCAGAATATGTCAACTTGGCAATGTGTTAGCGATCCAGCATACCCTGATTAGGTTTACGGAAAATATGACATACAACTACCAGAATCATTATCCAGTCGTCGGCCCAAAGACCTATCCATCCAACAGCAGCGACACGTACGTACATTCGAAGCGCGATGATGGCTGTGCTGATCCCCAAGAGAATGAAACTCTCGACAATTGCCAAGGTGGGATCAGGAGTCATAGTGGCGGAATTAAATTAATAATAATAGTCTAATCATTGGATATCGGTTTAATAGGATCAAGAAAAAAAGGCGTCTGTTGTTGTTACAATCGTGTTGGCATTGACGGTTTTGAGGCAAGTTCCTCTCTAAATCCGTGCGCTGACGAAGATTAACAAGTTCGAAGAAGATCGGGGCAATCGGGTATATATAAACGTAGGTAATAAACGGTGGATCTCTCAGACCAGCTGTAATTTCACCTTTGAGTCGTTAAGTTGGAGGGTAAGTCCATTTTTTTTCCTGGGGAAATCGCAGCGATATCTATATGATTGTTTCATTGTTAAATACCCGGCTATAGAGATCTAAGAAGAAGGCAATCATAGAAACGGCAGCAGGTTAGTCTTCGGGATCACCTATGGGAAGATAAAGAAAGGTGATCATGCCGGGACCTATATAAGACGGACTGAACTCAAAGTGATATGTAGTGTCAGGTCCAAAAGCTCAGACCAGATTTAATTGTCGTTACATGAGACTAGAGAGCATGGAGCTTCAGCAAAGGCATCATACTGATTCATGTTGGGAGGGAAGTAGATGGCGACGCTTATATCGTCGTCGGCTCGGTTCTACCACTACACCCTTAGCCCGGCAAAACTAGCTGACTACGGCCTCATGGGTCTTCTGTGCTCGGGTCAAGGGGATGGTGGGCTCCTACTCTTAGAGTTCACACCCCTTTCTACTAACCCAGGGGGGTCACGACTCATTCACGTGGGCGCCGAACTCTTATAGAAATAAGCTAGAATGATATTAGAAAAAAGCTAGAAACCCCATTTTTGAAGATCACGCATCGTCTCTAGCACTAGCTAGTCGCAGCTAAGACTTATGAGCATACATAAGTGTGTAGACTAGCATATGGTGAGCGTATTACGGACGAGGGGAGCTCTCTTGTCCTCTCATCTGGAAGAGATGGTCCACCAATCTCAGCGCACACTATACCCACGCAAATCACTTTCAGACACGAAACTGACCAACCAGAGCATATATCAGAACCATCTAAAAGATCTAAAGTCGTCACAGATAAGTGAATCACGGACCAGCGCGATCAAGTCCAACAAGGTAGCCATAGGAAACGAATGGCACACAGCACAGCCCCTGAGGCACGCACCAACGAATCTTAGTCATGACATTACCCTTACTCTCTCACATCTACTCTCTGAGCATTTGTTCCTTATTAGCTAATAAACACTAATAAACGTTACTCCACAAATGACTACGGGGAGAACCGAAACCGATTGCGATCTGACTACGGGGTTATATGGCTGGCTACTGCCCCACGGGGGAACGGCAGCAAGATGCGATCCATTACGATCTGATCGAGAAGGAATTCAGATCTTAGTTCATATTAATTGTCTAAATAGGTAAGTACGTGTCACTTTCGCGTTGCATTAGTCATACATGAGTAGTTACTAGGTAGGTACTTAGGTAGGCGAGTATTCGGTTATATCTAGCACTGAAGAAATGTAGAGTGTTGATGGTAGTGGATTTAACCCCGTTTAGTCAGGCGAGACAATAATGACTCTATTTTAAATCACATCGAAACCCACTGGTAAATTTATATACTCTCTTAGATCTCACAGAATTCAAATAAGAGATTCAGGAGTTGAATGACTTTGCATTCGCGGCGCGGGAGAGGTTATGATGCTCTCGCGCTACCCAGCTAACCCATATTATGTAGTAGGTAAGTACTCGTTACAGCTTCATAAATGGTGGATTTCCACGACCTAATGTGGATGTTTATGTACAAATTAGATTATCCATTTACTGGCGTCCATCTTTCGTTTCTCTTACTCGGGCAAATGGATCACTTTCCGATTAGGTCAGCATTACACCCCATTTATACCATTACAGCGGCGATAAACCCAGCAGCGGCTGCTGCTGCAGGCGCGGCTCTCTTGGGCTTAGCTGCCGCGGCGGTAGCCGTGGCTGCTCCCGTAGATTCACTCATCGTCGAACTGCCGGAGCCGGTGTGAGTTGAACTGTGGGTACCGCTCGACCCCGAACCCGAACTGCCCGTAGCGCCTCCAGTACCACCAGAGGTACCTGAAGTTGTGATGGAGCCTGAAGTTGACGATCCGGACATGGATTCTGAGGAGGAGCTCATCGACGAAGTTGGAGATGATGAAGCGGTGTCGGAGGAGGACATAGTCATGGACATGGTAGAGGAGCCCGTATCAATTGCCGATGTAGTACTCATGGAAGAGCCAGTATCAGAGGCGGAGCTGCCGGAAGCGGTGTTGGTGCCGGTGCCACCCCCAGATTCAGTGCTGGTGATCGTTACCGTCTGTCGAGCTACGAGATGGTGAAGGCGGGTGCTCGAGGAGTCGTGATGAACAGTGGCTAGGACCGTTGGCGAGGCAGCCAGGATGCCGACGAGGATGCTTTTATGCATAGCTACTAGATAGGTATATTAAATTGGTTTAAATTTCCTCAAATCTTGGAGGGTATACTGTATACAGTATGTTCAGTTCTAATTCGCATGGCAGTATCAACAGTAAACAATCAGAAAAGGATAACGCTTGGGTATGTTGATCTAGTTATATGAAAACCCTTTCAAAGACCCACTGATTGAAGTTCAACTTGACGGAATCTTTGTTGACTCTTGAGGTAGATTTCGGGGTGAGCGTGACGCGAAGATGATGGTGGTGGGGAGGAGAGCCATCTAGCGAGTCTAGTGGCAGCACTATTGTGCGACGTTTACAGCATCATGATTCTTCCATGCTAAAGCTTTGCTTAGTTTCTCTATGTTAAGCATACCTGTTAAGATAAACTCTGCTATCGATTGCCGTTAGTTACTTGATATATCATCTGGGTTGTGGTGAAGAGCTCTGTAGCTGTATGTCAGACGGCGACTACTTTAGACGTTATTCAGTAGATTCAATATGTATAATCCAAAAATATTAGGCATGTATTGATGATACCAATCCGCCATGAAACCGGAATCGTAGGGGTGAGGATGAGTCTCATTCGTTAAGTGGTGCTGATAAAGGGCTAAGCTCTACTAAGTTCATATTGCCAATACCCTACCCTAGGTACCTAATGAATACTTGTATGTCCAAACTAATCTCGGAGTAGAGTGCCGGCCACCTACCTACAACTGACTCGTGTCTTGGAATACTATCCGCCGAATAGCCGATCGTGTCTAAACTATCCACTAAGAGAGACATCTTCAGCACTAACACATTGTAAGATTGGGGGCTTTAGTGGCTTCATCGATGCGTTGATCTGAGACAAAATTTGCTCTGTGGCGGCCACTCAACAATACACCCGTGCGCCCCAAAATACAGCTATCCAGGCAATGGGGTTGCTTCTCCTTATGAGCGATTATCTATTAATTATCGTCTCTCATTACAAGGTATACTACACACCGCTCATCAACGCCGTAGAAAACACAGTCGGTATCGTCCGGATTCCGACACTACTCGGATGAAGGCGAAGCCGAATCAGGCTGCGATGTTTTTCGTCACGACGCCGCCTCGGTGGTCTAATGAGCACTGCTGATGGCCAATCTATCAGGCTCTGAATTGTCTAGAGTACCCTCAGCCTCAATACCATCAATAGTCACACGATCGACTACCATCTTCGCTCTACCGACATACGTGGGAGCTGAGGCAGCACACCGCAACGTATCCATCATGAAATTCTTTGAGCCTCATCGATGCAACCCTAAGTTGCTGAACACCTCCATTCTTGCGACGCATTGGAAACGAGTGGCGAACTGGTGATGTGATTATATCCCGCATCGAATGAATCCATGAGGCAAGGCTCTCTAGATCGTGGTGTTCAACCGCGGTGTGGCCGAAAACTCAGATCAGTTCCAACCACCACGTGCCCTATCAGCACGACCCGAACACCACATTTTTAATATATCTAGGTCTCGTTCTTATTACTCTCATAAATCCTTCTTCTATTGGGCGATCCCTTTTCAGCTCTTGGCAAGGTAACTCTACGCGCGAAGGACCTAGTTGTTAAGCGAGGTATAGCAATTGCCTGATCAGGAATCCCCGAGTTCACATTTACTAGTAGGCCGCTTTGGCCGCTGTAGCATCAGGCAACCAGACTGCCAGACGGGCAGCTGAGCTCGATGTCGTCTGCCAAGGAACCTTCAGGGCTGTGCCGCAGCCACAGGGAGCGCCTCTGCCCCTGCGAAAATACTAAACCCACGATACAGAACCGTGCTGTTGTTGTACAGTTACAGGGGTTACCTAAAAATAACGTGCTTACGGAGCTATTCGCAGCATTCGAAGAACAGATTGTTTGATAGATGTGACCGCATGGTAACTTCTCTAGGCGTATTGGAGTAATAGTTATCAGCGCTATCGTAATCCGGAGCATCTCTCACATACATATTAAAGTCGAGATAGGCAGCTTCGGTATCGTCGTAAATATAAGGATCATCGTCTCTTTTACCGTCTCACGTAAGGTTCGTCCCGTTGCTTGCCACCCTTTAAGGTATCCAAAGTGCGACCTGACCAATCCGAAAACACGAGTGGCGACCTGGTGGCTTAAGCGGCATAATGAAAGGGGGTTCGTGGCTTGAATGCCCGGGGCCTATCGCACAATCTGAGCAGGGAATAAGGAATGGGAGCAGAAGTATTCCGCGACTTGTACAGTACTTTTGATATCCAGCAGAGTGGCACGGCCAGGAAGCCCGCGACCGCGACTCCACTAGGTACTGTCCACTGTGGATTTAGTCCGAGTTCACGGTTCACCTGCTGAAGGAGGACCCTTCTGCCTTCGTACGATAAACATCCATGGATGGAACAAGCGCGGGCGTTTATTTTATCAAGCTGAATAACAAGGTCCACGATAGGATCAGCTATATTTATTAGTATGTAGTACGTTTTCCCTTCCTTTGTGCCTCGATCGCGGCTAGAGTCTTCCATGTGCTAAGCTTTTAGTGATACGCAAGAGCATCTAAACCAAAATAATTCAACATGGAAATTTCACAAATTACAGCCACAATATTTTACCAACCTTAGATACTTGAGCTATTTCATGATCTGAATGAAATTGCATTGCAAACGGGTTTTTGATGATATAAGTTAAAATTGGCATCGCATTGATAATTCTCTCCCTGTCTGATTCATGAGCATCATAGGGTTTCTCCACTGCGACTCTTCCGGTAGCATTCGGTATTAGGAAAGGTGTGCGAGACTCAATTAAAATGTAACCAGGTTTTGAACTAAAATAGTAAATAGTAGAATTGATATATGCATCTACCTATGGTATGTCTGTAAATCCGCCTTAGAATGATGGCCATTACTGCAATATCCCGTCATATGATATGAGGATCCAATCCGTCCAACAAGATGGTATCAATGGTCGCTAACCCCTAGTCCAAAATCTGACATGCATACTATTCTATGCGCAGATCGTATGTAACCCCAGAAGACAAAAAAAGTCCTAGACAAAGCAAGGACAAAGTAATAAACGGTTAATTGCATAGAAGTTTTTGATGCCCGAATCTATTTCCAACTTTCCCCTAACGCCCGGCCCCCCTCAATACCGCTGTCACGTATGTCCGGATTGACCAGGTGCATGCGATTGATCCGTGCCGTCGCTTGGTGAATGTGGCGACTGTGGTGATGCATAGCTTGGTTGCGGAGATGCGTGACTAATTTGAGTGCTGTCGAGCATATGCGGATCGTATATTGTCGACCCGGGCAATTCTGTCGGTGTATTTCCAACAGCAGGTAACTCCGTGCTGTATGGTTGCCCGTAGGGTTGCATATACTGCTGAGGGTATGGCTGGGGGTATGGTTGCGGGTACTGCTGGTTATACATCATGTTGGGCGGTTGCGCTGAGGTAATTGTAGATGAATCCGTCATCCCGGGAGACGTAGGGTTCTTAACGGGTGCGTAATAGCCATGCTCTGGTGTAGAATGAGCCGCCGCATTAGCGGTTGCTCCGTCGGTGGCGGCTGCTTTGCGACGACGCATGAAAAAGAAGGCAATGGCACCGAGGACCGCCAAGCCCGCAACACCAACACCCACACCAATTCCGGCTTTTGCTCCTGTCGAAAGACCAGTCGAATCTACAGGGTTGGTGTTCGTTGCAGTCGGGGCGCTTACGGTAGACGAGCTGCTTGCTTCTTCCGGCGTGAGAGCTGTCCATGACCCAGACCACGATTCCTTCCAGTCGTTCGTACTAGCTTTGATTGAACCCCCGTTGGCCAACTCGACGATATTTGCGGATGGAATGTTAGGACCAGGTGCTTGCGCAAGCCACCAAGATTTAGTGCCCCAATTGGCACCAACGAACGCATCTTGTAAAAAGGCACGCCCAAGTGTGTAGCCCTTAGAAGGTCCGGTATAGCAGGGGAAATACTGCGTCGGTTGGTCAACCAGCGGCGCAGTTAGGGTGAGGTTCAAATGCCGGAACGGGACCGAGATAGAAACATTTTTGGTATTCGAGTCGCCAATGAAAACAAATTCCAATACAGAAGCCGAGTTGACAATTTGCGTGTATTTTGGATCTTTAGTATTCCAGTAATACAAGCCAAGATCTTCGTTGTATGTGACGGGTAAGTTCTTCGCAACAGCATCACATGTTGACTTAGGAAGCGATAAATATGGGGAGCAGCCATCGACAGAAACCTGAAGTCCTCCGGAGCTGATGGACGAGTTGCCCGATGATACTTGAATACGGTTAGGATAAACTCGTTCAAATAAATAGACTAGGGATTTTGAGCATATCCATGGAGCGATCACTTAATCAAGCTCAATTATGAGGATCTGGCTCCTTAAGACGAACTAGAAAGGTGCGGCAAATAAATCATTATAATAACACTTACGGAGACCACCCAATGATTCGAACTGCCATGGTGAGGAGCCATCGACCACCTTAATAGTGATATCCCTTAAAGTAATATCTTTCGTGTAGTCGTCTTGGTACGAGAGAACATCCCCCACAATTCGATTCTGATCATAACCACCAAAATAAAACGACCCGGGCATTTTAGGGTTTGCCGAGCCAATATGCATACCAAATGAGTTAGATGCGGTTGTGTTATGCGCCCACAAATATCCTGGAACGAGACTCGCGTTGATTGCCGGTCCAAAGCTATTCGAGAAGGACTGGTTCACCGTGTTAGGTGCTCCTATCCCTAGGCAACCCACGGTGAGAGGATACCACTGGCCATTCGGGTATGCCATGTATGATTCGTTGAGTAAGGCTAGAGAAACATTTGCTATCGTCTCTCCACCGAATTGCATGTTATCGATCCACGAATTCGTCGGTTGGCCTCGTACGTCCACGCCCGCCATATAGTCAGGATTCGACTGAAATTGAATGTGCCCCGTGGATCCGGTGGCATCTACTTGCGATTGGGCATCATTGTAAAGGCCGGCTTGATTGGCATAGCACAAAGTCCTATTCTGGTTGCAATAGTCGGTGGTGAGAAGGAAACTTTGAAATTCCCGTCCTGGATATAGTGCTATTGTCTGGTCATCGCCCAATGTCACTTCCACTGCCGGCCATGGGCCATCGGGTCCAAACGTCGAATCGGACCATGTTGCGGCAACCGGCGCCGTAGCTGCATTAACAGGTCTAAAGATGGCTAGATACGAGATAAGTGAAATAGGTAATGAGAGAGGAGAGAAAGCCATGATGGCAGAGAGCACACAAAGGTGCGATGCGAATCACGCGCGGTTTTGCGTATGGGTGCGAGACGGCACTCGACGTCGCGATTAAAAGAAAGAAGGAAAGATTTGATCAACATCAGAGGAAGAATGCGAGAAGTGAATAGGTATGACCACCGCTATACCGATGGACGACCTCGACTAGGGTCACGATCCGCCTTACACGATACACTTGTACAGTACATCCATCGCCGCTTGTCTATTCTGTAGCGTAGGACTATCGAGCGCTTACGGAAAGCAGCCGCCATGCCACTAGACCAGGTCAAATCCAAATTCAGGAGATGAGGCTGTGGATCGTGAGACTTGCCAGGGTCAAGTCCCACTATTTTTACCAATGTATGGTCTTTGGGGGATCCAAATGCTGGGTCCCCTAGGCTACACTTGGCGAAGACCTTCATCAGCTTTCCACTGACGAAATCGTGTCGATGAAGCCCTTGAAATCTACTCGACAGAGAGCTTAGCTGCGCCTCTCTCGCGCGGTGGACAGGTCCGAATTTGAACATCGCGTAGGGATGGTTCCTTTGGGATTCTCTCATATCAAGAGTTAAGATTTTAAAGCTGAGATAACTCTGCGGAGGAGAAATAAGGTTGATATTATAAGATCCTGGAGCCGTTGAACCGTCCAGACCATACCCACGAGTTCATTAACTACCTATTCATGCCTTCGGCATTTGACGTTAGGTACCTAGGTAGTTTCGCATTTACTGCATGAGAACCAGGCAGAAAGGCGTCAAAATAAATGGGCCATGTGCGAGTGACAGTGTCTAACACTTTATAAAAGTCAATCCCCTGAGCTACCTACTTAGGTAACTTATATGTATCCTAGCTGTAAGAAGTGCTGATCAGGCACTTGTGGGATAGCTAAAGCTACAGTGCATTACAGTATTATTGATACTACTCGCACATGGTCCGTTTATTTTGACGCCGTTCTGCCAGGTAGTTAGGAAAGAAAAGCTTAAACAGTTCGAGGTTCCATCGATATCAGTTTGATTAGAGCTGACAGGTGGACTGGTGGGTTCATGGACTTTTTTCAAGTCTTTCACCTCTTGAGGTTCAAAATACCCACTATGCCTAGCCTGAGACGCCGCATCTTAAGCCCGATAGGGCTTAGTTGGTCGATGATATATCGCTACCATCGCCTTAACAACGCGCTACATAGGCACAGTTTGTGGTAGTTTGGTCGCTAACGCATTGTACCTATGTAATCGTCGGGATAGTGGTTCTAGTACATACCAGGTAGGCAAGTCTTAATCTCGGCGGTCGAAGGAGTCTCCAAGAACGCGAGCTGCGAGTAACTGCATAGTGGATTGGGGTCCAATTGCTAGATCATGAGGTTGAAGATACGCTTCACTCGCCTATCCAGCAATTTGATGAGTATATTTCGATGAGACACCTTCAGGTTTCATATTGAGGCTCGAAGAAAAGAAGACGTCGCTGTAGCCGAAATCTACAGATTACATTTGGCGGTCGTGGTATTTGCTGTAGGCTGGTTTGTTGCCTGTATGCAAATCCTTCCAGCGGGTGAAACTTCATGCAGAATACAGCGTACTTCAGATCATCGATGCCCTATTACATCGACTTAATAACTCCGGGTCACCCCAGCCAACCCAGTTAGCCCCCGGACCCTACGGGTCATGGTTAGTTGGGGGCCAAAACCAAGTAGGGACGAAGTGGACAGATTGAAAATATGATGATTAATGTGCTTAACAATTGAGAGAAACAAACAATAAAAATAGCCATGTGGAGCAGCTACCTGTATGTGACATAGGTAGACACCTATTAAAAGGACTCTGAGGTTGATGAATAGGTTGTTCTTGAATGAGTTTGCGAACAGGTAATTTCGGAATTCCAAAATAAATGTTCAAAGAAAAGGTAATAGGTACAGATATGATTATATCAGGGTCGAATATATGAGATTAACCCCTCTTAGTTGTATAATTATATAAGCCCCACCTAGCAAACTGGGATTGGTCACTATCCTGGCATGTCGATAAGCAGTAAACCACGTGTGCTTCTTCACTAAAGTAATGCTTAACTTAATACTTTCAGCCTGTACGGAACAATGAGACATCAACTACAACCTTAGAACCCTAGGACCTTCAACAACCCTCCACTTGCACCTTTCCACCATTAGTCTGCGCCACGATACGATGCGTACGTAGGCAAATGTATGCATTCTGTTTCAACATCACTTGGTGAATATATCCTCTCATCTATCTCTTTACTTGCGATATAAGTGATTAATTCAGTAAATGCTCTCTTCTCCCGATGAGCGCTGTTTCGTCCTTTTGTTGGCATTGATTCCTTTCTTGGCGGATCCTTAGCCGTTCAACTTCCTTTCTTAGTCAGAAGCCTGTCGTCGGTCGTCGGTCGTCACTCGTCAAATCCTCGATCTTCTACCACCGAATAAATCACAACATGGCTCCTCTCTGGGGGTCGTCGTGGTCCTCCACCTGGGGTTCTCTATCTGGATACAGCGCTGTTCAAAATGGCGAACAGAGCGCAGCGACAAACTCCGCTACCGATTCATCCCACCTTAAACCTAGCGTCGGCCAGATCTTGATGTCGAAGAGAGTGCGATATACTGCCATTTCCTTCGCCACTTTTGGTCTATTCTTCCTCGCCTTCCGAAACTACGATCGCTTGCCATCCATCGAGAGCTTTCGAGGAAGCACTGCCGCTGCTGGCGCCAATTCGGACTGCCCTCCCGCTGTCGTCCCGTCTTTCGAAGAAGCCCAAGTTAATTGGTCGCGATTCGCCTATACACAATATGTCACTAATGCTGCATATCTGTGTAACTCTGTCATGATCTTTGAGACCCTGTTCCGACTAGGTAGCAAAGCTGACCGTGTTATGATGTATCCTGAGACTATGATGGACCCGGGAGAGACGAACCCGTCGTCGGAAGAGGCCAGGTTAATCGTCAAGGCCCGAGATGAATACAAGGTCAAGCTGGTACCTGTTTCCGTTCAGCGAAGAGCCGGTGGTGACGGTAAGTTCATTCAACTACCTGGGTGCTTATTTTCATCCCGTGATTGCTAACTCCTACAAGCTACTTGGGCCGAATCATTTACTAAGCTCCTCGCTTTCAACCAAACCCAATACCAACGCGTTTTGAACGTCGACTCGGATGCCACTATTCTTCAAACCATGGACGAGTTATTCCTCATGCCGCCATGCCCTGTCGCCATGCCTCGCGCCTATTGGTTATTCCCAGACAACAAGATCTTGTCATCCCAGTTGATGCTAGTCCAGCCGAGCGCAGTCGAATTTGAGAGGATCCTGAAGAAGATGGAGTCGGCTGGCCGCAACGACTACGACATGGAAATTGTGAACCAGTTATATATTGATTCCGCTATGATCCTCCCTCATCGACCGTATGACCTGTTAACTGGCGAGTTCCGCGGCGATAACCACGAGAACTATCTTGGCACTGACAGGGAAGAATGGGACCCTGTTGCCATCTTCAACGAGGCCAAGTTCCTCCACTTTTCCGATTGGCCTGTGCCGAAGCCGTGGATCTCGATGTCCGATTCAATGCGGCAAGACAAGCAACCTAAATGTGTAGAAAAGAACGGTCAAGAGGATTGTTCGGCTCGGGAATTGTGGAATGGGTTCTACAACGATTTTGCGCAAAGGCGTTCGGTGAGTACTTGTTCCCCTGAAGTAATGACATCACACAGAACGGAGATGCTAATACCATGACTAGACTGTTTGTAGCACCAGGAAGAAGGGAAAGCGGTGAATCAGTTCAGCCGATGAAAGTTCGTTTGGTTTATTTTGGCAATAAAAAATATTGAATTGTATTTTACGTGGCATGATATGTTATAGATACCAGCATCGACAAGCATGTCTATGCGTCTCCAACTGAGAGAGTGTTAATATGTAGCGGACTGCTCTTCCGGATATGATTCCTGGAGTTACAGGCTGAACTATTTAATTTAGGGCATTGTCTTTATATTGCTATTCTCTGTGCAGCCACCGCTAGGGGCCCCCGAGAAATATTTCTGTAAAAAATAAGCGCTATTGCCTACCTAGGTCTATAAGCCACATCGTTATTCCAGGTCCGCTACGACGCCATTGAAATGAACACCACAGCCGGATTCCCTATACTTATGCTATATCCTCTTAGCGACCCATGAGACTTTCGACCCGCCACTTATGTTATCTTTCCAAGGAACAGGCACTGGGACACTGCCACCAGAAGTGTTATCCTTCCCTAAGTTGTCTCCTAATTTATCCCCTAACTTATCCTGACTCCCGTTGCTACCCGGCATATTGACGTGCGGTTTAGAAGCTCAGAGTGCGAAATATGACTCTAAGTAGGTATTAATAATGTTGACTGCTAGTTTAGACTTCGAGATTAATTTCTTGTTGCCCTGTCTTTGAAACGGCTTGTGGTTCAATGCAGCTGAATTTGGAAAAGAGAGAGAACAGGGGTTGTTAAGTAGGTAGGTATAGCCCTACAAATCGAGTTGGTGAGTGTATTAGGTACCTAGTACGCACTCCAGCATGACGAGAAAGTAGACTGAAAATGGCTGTATCTTAGAAAATAATTGACACATATATCACCGCGTGGCCAACAAGTTTTCTTCATCTTCCCATCTCTTCTTGATCTAGGTAAGCGAGTTGAAGGTATTTGTTCTATTTAGTTTGCTCGAATTTTCCTGATATTCTCTCAAGTGTCTGATCTAAACATACTCATTAGCCAGTTGGATTGATGTATAGGCAACTGATATGTGTTATATTATTCATACAATGTGCTTACTTCGAAAATACGATGTAGTATACCTAGGCTTTTCCTTAATGGCGTATCATAGAAATTCTTATTTGGTTACACTTAACCATTCCTTCTCAAACCCTACGGTTGAAAACAAGTCCTAAAAATCATAGATCAACTCAATAACTGCATATATAATGTGTTGTTATCATTCTCACTAAGCTAGGTACCTAGGTAGGTACTTAGTTTTAGACTTATATGAAGTAATGGCAGGGACTTATACCATTACTACATGAGAATATCAGTAGCATATCATCCATGGATGCCTTTTTCTATGAATATATGAATACTAGGTACCTAGGTAAATAGGTGATTAATGCGGGACGAAGCTTAAATGGAGACCATGTGCATGCGATATGTTGTTTACTCCTTAGTTAACCGAGTAAAAATGGTATAATATTTCACGTATTAAAGAAGGTTGATTCTGGTTAGATAACATTCTTCTTACTGATCTCTTGGGGTCGAGTGACTTCCTTCCTAGATAAGCATTAATAAGTCTACTAACCCACAATGCCGGAGTTCCGTTACGGCCTTTTGAAGGTAACTGAAGGCAGCTTGAGACTCATGTTCAGGGTTGTTATTCCGTCCTTAGTGCCGTTTGAGTTCGAAACCGTTCTTAACTAGTAGCTAGGCATCTTAACTCAAGCTTGATATGGCATTCCTGGGTACACAAGTGAAACCGATGGAGAAATGACTTTGAAAATGCGCCACGGCTAACTAGCGGCGGAAGAAGGTATGAGGCCGTCGGTAGTCGGGCGTGGTATGATCCAGATTATGTAATTATGAATAGGTACTAGGTAGGTACTTATTAGGCAGTGCTAAGTGCCGGCATCCCTTGAAGATTTGGAAACTACACCGCAATGCGACTCTTAGAAAATTCTTTTTTTCCTTCTTTCAACTTCTTGCATAGTTCAGCTCATGATAGCTGAATCCGCTTGAGGGATATATGGATCTTTCCAAACCGCGCCGAAACCACCAATTAGGATCAGCTAGATATCAGGCTCAGTCTAACAAAGACCCCCAAGTTTCACCATATGGCGGTCAGCCGAAATTCCAAATTCGTGGCGTTGGTAGATTGCGGCCGCCATCAGCGGAAATCAGAGTAGGTTGTATGTATGCGGCAATAGATAATCGAGGTGCCAGTGGACAAGTGGACTTTCAAATCCCACTAACGAGTATTATGGAGACGCCGTGATTCGCCCACACCCATCGCACACCCTTCATAACGCGTCGTATTATATCTAACAGCCGGCCAAGAGATGGGCGAACCAGGATGGCGGATTCAGGGTCCCCCACGTCTAGTCTACCGCAGGCTGGATGATCGCCTGAATGAGCTAGAGAGCACAGGATCGCGCCCCGAAGAAGGAGATGTGAGAATATAACAAAAGAAAAAGGAAGGTGATCACACGAGTGCGCCGCCAGGTCGGAAGCGAAATCAATTTTAATCAATCTCTACTTTACACAACACACACTGCGCGTCACAAGCCTGGAGATCCTTCCCCGCGGTATGAGTGCTCTCCAACGGTACCCCGGTTGTAGAGACGGTGTTTGTATGCATGTGGCCGTACACGGCCTATTCCGGTTTAGCTTATGCTGTGCAGCCTACGAATTCCGAAGCCGATACAGATAGAGCGCAGCACAGCGCATTTCAGTGGTCAAAATTTACGCTGCACTTGCCCGGTCGATGCTGAAGCGCGCACGACCTCAGCGCGTCTCGACAGTCGATGATGGCCATCGATGTCGAGGAGCTTGTCATTCAACCCTTCCGAGAGGTCGTCGAGCGGGGCAAGGAAGCCGTCGCCAATGCCGAGGCAGCGAACGACGGCGGTGAGAACGAGGAGGATGCCGACCAGCCCACTGATCAAGATGCGGCAGACATGCTTAAGGCAGCGCGCTCTCTGCTGAGAGAGGGCGAGAGGGCCTTACAGAGACTGCTGCCATTATGGAAAGAGCGTGTCGACAAGTACGGCGACGCCTTCACGGAGGCCATGCGACAGAATGGTGAATTTCTGCCCCTTGATATTATGCCATACCGCCGATGAACCGTCATCTAAGCTCGTGGTATATGGCACCCACTAACACCTAATTTGTAGATAAAATTCTCGATAGCCAGAGGCGTTTGGAAGATCTTCTGTACGATTTGGACGATTTCGTCCAGGTCGATTCGTTCGATGCTACGAAGTTCGCGGAGGTCCAAGCGGCGTCGAAGTCTTTCGCCCTTACTCTTATGGAGACCATTAGGAGATTACATATTGAAGAGAGCGCATCGTCGGTATCGACCATTCCTTCGTGGATACAGCCATTATCGACACGAGTTCCAAATGGCAACAATAGCAACACGGCTTCTACCACTACTTCGAAGATGAATGAGAATGCCGACATCAGTGGGACGAATACCCCGGCTCGGCGGCCGTCTAGTCCTGACATTCTAGGGGCAGAGCGCGACTTCATCAGTCTAGTGTCTGGTCCATCTAGCGTCCCACCCCCGAACTCGCGGACATCAGCTTGGGTTAGCGAGCAGACCACTACCGCAAAGTTATGGCCTCGCAGCAATTCTATTCCCGAGGACGACTACTATGTGGGACAACCCATGATATTCAACAATCTTGACAGTGTCGCTCTACACGGCCAGGAGACACCCGTGCCGCCAGCACAGCCTAATGCACCTTATAGCCCAGGGACATCTTACAGCAGAGTGTCTTGGTATACTAGTACGGGAAGCCATGCCTCGGGGCCCAGGTCATCGGTCCATATCCCAACAAGCGACCAAAGAACGACTTCGCTTGCAAGGGCCGGTCCGTCTGAAAACCGCGGATCAAAAGAGCTTGAGCCGCCGTTGCCGAGTGCGCAGCCGGTCTACGAAGACGGCCTCATACCGGCAGAAGAACTCTTCGTACCACAGGCAAATTCATCTTCCGGCTACCAGATAGGGTTGGATAGTAGTCTTTACATACAAAAAGGATTATGTTCTGGGGCGCAGACGTATCGAGTTAAGGGACGTAAGAGCGCCACTAAAACTGTGATGGAATATGTAAGTGCATCTATACCTATTTCTCTACCTCGTATATGTTAAGAGAAACCTCTGGATGATGGACAAATAGAAAGGAATTTCGTGCTGATTCTAATTGCGAATAGGGTACGAGGCGAAGTCTTTGTCGATGTACGGACTGTGAATTTACACAGAATCTGTTGGAAGCTGAACTTGATACCGCTCAGGACTGTAAGGGACCTCATGAACTACAGGATTAAGTTGATTTACTAACATGCTTCATAGCAACTGCGAATTTCTGCAAAGCTGGCGTCATGTACCGGCTACGTTTTCTATATAAATCGCACTTAACCTCGACTTCTGCGTTTACATCGCAATTTGGCTGCCTGTTCTGTGCGCAGAAGGGCCAGACGGTCTATGCGGACGATGCAACTGTCTTTACGACACAGGAACAGCTTTTTAAGCACTTATCGCGCCACCCGCAACCCCTGCCAGAGATACCCGGGCTGGTGATTTTGTATGGGGACGTATATAAGGACAATCCCAATGCCGAGGATTATGATCTTCACTTCCAGAATCCCCCAGTCGCTAGTATTCTTCCGGATGCAGCGTCCCTAGCGAAACTTCCATCTGCCATAGCTGTCAAGAGCCACGTCAAGCGGTACGGACGCGATCTGACGGACCCTGACGGGAATTCAGACCAGGTTTTGAAGTTTCTGGAAGGCGCGCGTGTTGTGGGCATAGAATTTCCAGAGAAGTGGAAGGGGAAGTGGTGTACTGGTTGGCATGATGGCCAGTGGGGCTCTTTTGTCGCGAAGCATGTGGCCCTAGAACCACCGGCACAAGCTCCAGGTCCAAGCACAAGCGCTGATGGGATGTTCGTCACGACACGCTGGAAGTGGGAGGCGAAGGATGCATCAAATGGATGGTTATCACTTGATAAAGATGAGACTTTATCTAATGTCACCTGTAGGACCTTACTTCACACTTACTCCTTCTTCCTGCTACGATATCTGGCCGCTGACCATCATTGCTTCTATAGGGATTAACCGAGACGACTGGTGCTGGTCGGGGACGAAGAAGAATGGAAAAGTAGGGCTTTTCCCACGATCTCATGTCAAAATGGAGTCTCTCCGTGGAAGCGCTGTTTGGCGCGGGGAAGGGGAGGAGGAAGAGATACCTAAGGCAAAAAAGCAAGGCAGCTTTGGGTTACCTACGATTAAGATGCGAAGGATGACGATTGGAAGCTCTACGTCTTGATGCGGATTCGGGAACTGGTGGTCTTATTTGATGAGGCCTGAACTGCCTATGATGTCCTGAATTGAATATGATTTTTCTGAGGATGTTTACCAGACATATATATCTATACTAGGTATGCCACAGTAGGTACTAGGTAGGTACCTAGTATTTACACGAAATTTCTATCATCGTGTTCTTGAAGGGTGTATGTACAGATCTGTACAGCCAATACAATACATAATACATGTATCCTCTCCACCTTCGCCGTTTATGGATAGGTACATCGGTACCTACCCCACATCCCAAAAATAAGCTTGTGGCTTTACTCTTCTACGTACCGACGCTAGAGCAAGAGCGGGTATAATGACATCACCGGAACGTTTGCTCCCCGGCTTTCAGCTTGTGGTGATGTTCAAAGAGCAGCGGCCAAGACAGCCTTGCAGCTTATTGCGATCGAGATTACAGCCGCATGGGAAGAGGTTAGGATGATTTTTTTATTCGACGAAGTATAAGAATAAAAAGCCCGTTGGCTCTTTCTACTTTGAAACTAGTCCGGCAGGTCTGGCTCATCTTGAGAATTATCTGCAGGCAGTTGCTGTAGCTACTACGTCATATTTGTATAACGCAATGGCCACCCTTACACAGAGCACGGGACAGAGCATTAGATAGAAGCTTCCCCATTGAATAGTACTATTGAATGGGCTGATGGGGGTGGTGTAAGTATTTGTTCATTTAATTCGTTGGCCAAGATACATCTATCCATTTGTCTCTGTGCAACTTCCGGAGCTTTAGGGGTACTGGGGGATCTTTCATGCTATGTAGGTCTACATGTAAATAGGTACCTAATTCACCTGCAAATTTCTTGACCAAAGGCGAACTTGTATCCCGAACAACAACAGCTAAAACAGCTGGACGGTAAACAAAAGAAAGCAGTGACGTGATACATTTTTGGCACACTCATCATCATCATCCTCCATCATCATACATTCTTCCGACTCCACTACCTAACCTTGGAACCCTTTCACCTGTTTCCACCGTTTCCACCTTACACTAAACAACACCGTTGTCATTCTTCTTTCATCCTCCACGATACTTGTACCTGCATCGCCTAGCTTTTCTTCCTTACAACAAATCAACAATTCCCAGAGCAGAATCTTGGAGAAGAAAAAAAAAACTATTGTAACTTGGTACTACTAATCTGATCCATCATGAGGTTGTTATCAACCGTCCTCTCTCTTGCCCTGGCGGCGAATTCCGTCGTCGGCAGCAGCTGGTTCAGCAAAGCTGGTAGGTGATCGATTACATTGATGTCTATTCTTCTTCTTACATTCCCATCTTCTATTCGGAACACATTATTCAATTCGATTCACCTGCTGATCTAATGATGTAAACAGCGTACAACAAGTGGCATGAGACCGAACTTGAGCGATGGTTGTCCGACAACGACATCCCCTACCCTACCCCCGCTGACCGCAAGGATCTCGAAGACCTCATCCAGAAGAACTGGGAAACCTACGCCGTCGCTCCCTACAAGAACTGGGATACCGACAAGCTCACATCCTACCTCTCATCGAAGGGTGTAGAGACGAAGGACTCTGCCAAGTCGAGCAAGGATGCACTCGTCTCCCAGGTGGCTAACGCTTGGTACGAGACAGAGGACAAGGCTCAAACTGCCTGGTCCGACGTGCAAGACTGGATTTTGGACACCTGGACTGAGAGTTCTCTGAAGGCATTTGCTGACAAACACGACATCCCAGGTAATGTTCGCGTCGATATCCCCTCTAGGTCTTGCTAATTTGGAAAATCAGTTCCCCAACCTCGAACTCGCGACACCCTCCTACAGAAGGTTCGATCAAACTACGAGACAGTGGCGAAGAAGGTAGGAGAGACTGCCTCGTATCCTGGCGATTGGCTCTATGACACCTGGTCCGAGTCTGACCTCAAAGAGTGGTTGGACACTCACGGATTCCCTGCTCCCCAGGTCACTGAAGTAAGTAGTCTGATTTTGATACGACTAATAGTTGGCTTACATTAATCAACAATTAGCGCAATCGGCTGGTCGCCTTGGTTCGACGTAACTCGCGCCTTGCCTATCTGAAATTGAAAGATCAACAGGCCGCCACATCCGCTAGCGTGAGTGCCGCCTATGCCGCTCTCACTGACAAGATCATCGATGCCTGGGGTGAGTCCCAACTGAAGGAGTTCTGTGATAAAAACGGAATCAATGGTAAGGATTTCCCACATCATGACGTGCTTTCTAGTATTAACGAGATCGGCAGTCCCCCAGGGCAGCAAGGTTAACGAGCTGCGTGCTCTTGTTCGGAAAAATCATGCACAGATCCTTGGTGACAACCTATCCGCATCGGCTACGAATGCTTTCGGTGCTGCCACGAGCAAGGCTGGTAACCAGTGGGCTAAAGCCACTGACGATGCGACTCTTGCCGCTCAAGATGCTTTCAACACTGTAGTTGATGCTTGGTCTGCGAGCCGATTGAAGGCCTATCTGGATGCTCGTGGAGTTCCGGTTCCTCAGGGATCTAAGGTCGATGAGCTTCGCGCTTTGGTGCGACGAAACTCTCACAAGGCTGCTCACCCTTACTCCGCCTGGACTTGGGATGACCTATCGTACGAGAACCTCAAGAACTACCTCGTTAACAGTGGCAACGATGCGGCTAAAAAGGTCGGCGAGAGTAGCTCCGCTACCCGTGATGACCTCGTCGAGGCTGCTCAATCCGCTTATTCTTCTGCGTCCAGCGCCGGCGGTAGTTCATACACCTCCGCCACGAGCTACCTCTCCCACGCGACTGAAGCTGCGAAGACTGCAACGTTTGACACATGGAGCGAGAGCGAATTGAAGGCTTACCTGGATAGCTACGGCGTTGTAAGTTGTCCTCTTTTTAAATCGTGCAAATCCAGCTTTTATCGTACTAACGTATGACACAGCCCGTTCCTCAAGGCTCCACCGTTAATGAACTCAGAGCCGAAGCACGCAAGCAATCTACGTATTTCAAGTACGGCACCACGAACCCTGCCAGCACTGCCTTCGCCAAGATTAGTGAAAACGTTAAGGGCGCATACCAATGGGTCTTGGACCAGATTCAATCTGGATCGGAGGCCGCGAAGGAGATGGCTGGCGATGTTAAGGAGGAGTTGTAGATTTTGGTCTACTATTTCCGTCTACCTGACACGTGGGGAAACCCTGGGTGCTTGTGGTGTACGAGAGGGGACGACGTAATTAACAAGGCTACGATGACGGAGTGTGTCTGATACCTAAGTCGGAGCTGGAAAGCATCGAGCAAAAAGGGGGTAATGTTACGTGTGTCTAATCGACTTTCTTTTTGCACGGATTTCACGAGGGAAGCATGATGGTTACGAGTGTTTTCAGGGACGTCACCTTTTCAGTTCTGGAGTTCGAGCAAAGGGACAATAGGCAAGGGTTAGTCAGTGGTTTTACTAGTCAGGTTCATCAAGTAATCAGATTGTGAGATTAATTATGTTGTTTTATTACTACTGCTAGAGATATGATAATGCCATGCTTTACTACTACTGATTCAAGTTTTTGCCATGTTAAGCGAAAGCATTCGGTTTGAATTCCTATTGTCATTCACCCTCTAACGTAACCTCTTAGTCGTCTTCCCCGTTTATAGATTGTGAGTGTTCTTATAATAATAGCATCTTCGGAAATTGGGGCGCAACTCTGTCTCGGCCTTAGTCGATTATCCGTACCTATATGTTGGGTGATGAGGTGCTGTTTGGGGGGGGAGATGCTATTATGAGCACGAAGAATGGGATCGGTGGCAATGCCTTTAGCAGTCTCTTCAAAGAAAGAATTCGTTATTGGCGGGGCCGTGTATAATCCCGAATTAAAGGGGTTGTGGGAGACCTTAGTCATGCGAAAACTAGATTGTAACGGCCCCCGTGATGTGTTTAGGATATATAGGATATGTTTGGGCATCGGTAGCCAGTTCAGAGCTAGGTCATGCGGTAAAATGCATTACTTGTCTCTTTCTGGAGTTGACAATTAAAGGAACATGGCAACTTGAACACAATTAGGTAGGTAGGTAGGTACTAAATAAATGGAAATCACGATGGACTAAATTTGCTACTACATGGAGGGAAAGCTTTTTATTAGGTTTGCTATGAAATTACATGACTGCATAGTATCGTCTCCCGTCTTCAGGGAGATGATATTACGTGAATGCACCCATACATTTCGGTATGATTACAAACACGTTTTATACCTTGCGAATATCCTGATCATTAGTTTCCCACAGCCGGACATCATGCTCCAATTCCGTCCACTGCTGTTTGAATGTGTCAGGGGCTGGTATTACGTGTACCAACTTGTCTGCTCGATTGCTACCTGAAAAGGAGATTGAAGGAAATTGATAACAAAATCCCAGCTGTCGGTCTTCGAAATGCCTGGTTGTTCTGGTACCTTCAAGAAACTGAAATTTCTATCGGATCCTCAAAAGACATGGTCGCGGGTGGGTCTGACCACGCCTGCCTTGTCGAACCGCTAATTAAGAGGCGAGAAAACTTCCAAGATCCGTCCGAAAAGCGTGTGGGTGTAGGTACTTAGTAAGGAAAGGGGAATCACAACACAAGCCGTAGTATGAAATAGTCTGAGTTTTGTACTGTATAAATATGGTTTAATGGCCAGGAAATGGCCTATGGAAATAGGCCACACCGTCCATCAGCGTCTTTAGTGAGGAGTCGAGCGAGGGGCAGGCATGCAAAGGGTTAGATTCTGAGGATATCCACGTCTGGCATGCTCCTTTGCCGCTTGTGACCCAAATGGTGCTCCGACGATGATTTCCTCTTCTGCGATATAGTCGCAAGGGGGCTACTGGCGAGCTCGGGCATCTTTTGTTTTCGCATGGGCGAGATGGGAACGTTGGTGGTAGCAATACGCCCATCCTTGATACCGCGGAGAGTGCCTTCAAAATAGGGGCCGGAGAACGCAAGTGATTCTCGAGTAGCTTTGCTACGGCTAATCAACTGATGATTCACTTGGTCTCGGCGGAATGCGCCGACGATGTTGGCATTATGATTGAAGTGATCGAGAAGCGACGTCACATCACTGTTCGCGGTGCTGGGGCGGCCAGGAGTGCGCCCTGGCGTATAGAATAACTGGTCGTCCGTTTCGTCATGCTCCAGCATTTTCTCTGCTTCAGACGAATCTTCATCGTCATCGTCATCGTCCAGAGTGATGAAATCTTCCAACTTGAGACTCTTTTCTGCTTCGTCGACGACTTGGCCGTCGGAATCAGAAGTCTCAACTATGTTGCCGTCGGATGCCTGGGCATACCAGGCTTCAGCCGGGCCGACGGCATGGGTGTTCATGAAGTCCCCATAGGTGCTGGAAGATATCATGCCGCTCATCATGATACTACCGGGGTTGCTAAGGATAGGGGATGACTGAGCCTGTTCAAAATACTGGAAGTTGAACTGTTCAGGGGAGAGGTCGAAACCTCTGCCTCTCATAGACTGATGCGTAAATATCATCATCTTGCCGGTTCTCGGGTTCAGGATCGCGATTGGCTTCTTGCTGGATTTGTCGAGGTCAAATCGGCCGACGCGGGGTTGGCCGCGGCGGGGCCGGATAAGTGTCACGACATCCGAATCAGAGGAGTCGTCCATAGCTTCCCGTCGAGTCTTACGCCGAACGGGTTTCTCGGGTGGATCTTCTTCATCGGTGGTATCCCCATCAGCTGGATGGGGAAGATTAGTACATACTTAGATACAAGCCAAGTTCCATTCACTCACTTTGATATCCGTCAAGAGAGACTTCGTCATTCTCGGAGGAGTCGACTGGGGTGTTGATAGCGGTTGATAAATCGTGATTTGTCATGGGCGTGGCGACTGGTGTGCTATCGTCTTCCTCTATGGCTCTGAGAAACGCCTCATAATCTGACGTGCCGCCATTGATGCCGCTCTCTAGCCAGTCTGTATCGTTACCGTAATGGTCCCAGAATGCTTCCGAGTTAGATGAGTCATAGGGGTCAGGATCGTGTTCGATCTCTCGACGGAAAGATGGGTCAAGAATACTCTTGTCAACGAAGAGATCAGGGAAGAAACCATGGTCTACATCCTCATCGGTTTCGGTCGAGTCTCCATCTGAAGAGTCGTCAGGGATGTCAAAGCGGACACGACGTTCTGTGCTAGTATATCCCTGATCAATAGTTAAGTCGTCGTCAGCATCTACGTCGGAGGAAATGCCGTCCCAGCTGGCATTCTCGTCAGCGTCGTCATCGTCACCTTCGTAGTGATCCTCCTCATCATCTTCGTCTTCATTATCGTCGTCTTCTTCGTCATCATCGTCCTGTTCGTCCTCGTCAACATGCGGCCGAGGGGAGATAGAACTGCGAATAGTCTGCTGCAGTTCGTCGGAAAGAATATGCTCCTCCTCGGCCGCAACGACATCCTCCTCATCGTCGTCTTCGGAATCGCTGATGTCTTCTACTCCGGAATAACCGCTTTCGTCGGATAGGTCCAGCGACGATGAGGCGTCGGAGCCCCGACGCTTGGCGACCTTGACCGGGGTAGTCGGGGGTCTCTGTTGACGCACGTTCCGTGACATGGTGATATGTACGTGCTGATAGTATGGGATATGGAGATATGCAGGGGTTAACAAGGGATCCACCCCCGGACTCGGGGCTGAGAGGATCGAGGCAAACGGCGGTGAAGCCCGACTGATATTCGAGATCACGGATACAATTGTGGTCCTTCGGAAATATAGAATCTCAGGCCGTATGATCGGGTCGATGTTGTCTCCCTTTTGAGTATCGGACCCAGGATATGTCGCCGCAATAGCGTCTAGGACGGGGTAGGGGATAATTGGTGGAGGGATGAAGATGAGAAAATCTCGTCGTCACCAGATGGAAGTTGTGAAAGCCCGCAATCAATGGGCAAAATGCGCAATAGTTTTAATAGGTATTCAGGCTTCCGATGAGCAGTGAGCCCTTTGAGTAGAAAAGGGGCACACAAGACAGTGAAAGCCTGTATAACTTCGTCGAGTGTCGAATTTGGATTGAATATCTCGGTGAACTGTTGGACTGAGGGACACGCCTGGGATGGCCAAACGTGTCCCCCAGTGGGTATTTACAGCTCAGCGACGGCCGAAGGCATTATCTCGACGAAGTTTGATATGTTCTAATTGGTAACTTTGCTTGATAGCTTTTGTTATGCGACTTCGTTGTCTTGAGGTGGTTGAGTTTTCCTTGGAGGAAAAAGTTGAAGGGGAGAAAAAAAGATTCTTTCCATTCGCTTGCTACTAAACTTTTTTTTTTTTTTTTACTTTGGCTGTTCCATCAGTGGGGTGACCCACCCCGATTTGTCTGCCGCCGTGCGTAAGATTGGCTATACCCTTTTTGGAGACAATGTTATTGGCACGGAGCAGGTGCAGAAAGGCAGGGATTGCATGATCTATGGGGCACCGCAAAAAAAAAAGTCAACTCCACTACTACACTGCTATGGATGTACCCAGCATTACCGTAATACCTCCAATGGAGAGCTCAAACGCTAAGGTTCCAAGGTTGTCCTTTACTTACCTAGAGATACCAGTATAACTTCAACACTACGTCCATAATAAGGGTCCGTCACCGCCTTTTCTTACTTGCATCAACCCACAGGGTGCTAGAGCCTAAAACCCAATCGTCAATCCTGAATGGTTATTTGGAGGTCTACTCACCCGCTTGCTGCTGTTTAGCGCTAATTCGATGCTCCAAGACGTTTGAACAGTGGAACTCTGTCCCTTCTTGTCCCTTCTCAATGGTCATAACCCAATACTATTACTAGTAGAAAGGGAAAAATAGCAAAGAAGATCCTGAACATCCCATGTTCCAGTGTCTACATGCATACAATGGATACGATTCCCGTCCAAGGTATTCGTGGTACACATGGTATCCATAGATCCACCGAAAAATTGTTCGATATCTAGAGGAGGTTTTGGTCCTAGTGATGCATTTGGAGAAGAGTCATATTTTTTAAGAGATGACACACATCAAGCCCCTTCAACCCCTCCAAGAGATCCACGAGTACTTACAAGGTTCTATATCGCTCGTACACCTAGTAGTATAGTAATATCATAGATGAATCGGTGGAGATATTTTAGGTAACGAAGCTATTATTTCACATCCCTAAGCGTGTACATAGGACCCTTAAAATTCTAGCTAACTTCCTGATCTAGATGCCGTTCCGAATGGCTGGCTGTTCATATAATTAACTTGCGAATTTATATGAAATGGACTGTAACCCTCGATTTTAAGAAGGCACGTGTGGTAATTGAAATACCTTCTGGGGCTTCTTGTGTGCAGTTCCACGTACAGAAACTGCAAAATAAGCGAGATGGAGCTATTGTACACGTAAAGCCAAACATCGAGTATGTATATGGTCCACTTTCGATATTTTCTATCGACCCATCCTGCTTGTCGGCCTCGATATTAGGTATGTATGCTCATGTATCTCCACCTGGTACCGAATCTTCACTCGAAAACTGAGACGAGCTCCAACATAACTTCCCAGGACGATCCATAGCGGTACATACACAGTGTACTAATGCGGAGGTAGATCCTCTTCTTCAGACAAGTTGCTTTTTCTCCTCCGGTTTTTTTACCATATCTGTTCGGTGTGGACCGGTATCAACATTCTAATTCCTCCACCCGAATAAGCCGTATCACCAATGACGTGCATTTTGCATGTAATCGAGATCTCTTATTCTAGATTTCTAGTTCAAGTCAATCTTAGTATAGGTTTCTAATGGACTAGCTAGGTTCTTCAATGAATGGCTTCTGTTATGGTAAATAGGAATATCAATGTTGACAAGTCATTGCGAGGGATGCATGTCATGAAATTGAAAGTATCTGATTTGGTCTTGAGCCAGCCGGAAATAAACTCGGAGGCCTTGCTGGCTGCTTATGCAGGCGGGCAGCTAGTGTAATGGCTTGACTCACGTCTCGGGTGCCTTTCTTATTGGTCTCATGCGAGATTTTACTTTCAAATATGTCTGTCGTCCTATAAGTCCAAGGTCCATGTACCCATCGAGTAGCTCCAAGACGTGGCCATCGTTACTCAAGGCACCTGTCAGGAAAAGGGGTATGACACATGCTGTAACCGAAGGCAAGCTCAAGCTGGGTTGGCGATCAGAGCGAAAAGCCACATTACCTGGGTGGCGCCTGGGCAATACGACGCTTCCGCTCGTGCTCCTTCACGTGTGTTACCAACCGTTCTAGAACGACTCATCCGCTCTTCTTCACGCCCCTACACAAGGTACGGATCGTAACGAAAAAATGGGGAGGTTCGCGTCACCTGGAGGCAGTGTTATACCAGGGACACGGTGGTAGCGATCGTGGGCAAGCCCAGAGGATGCGCTCCCTCGATACAAAAATAAGAATAATCACGATTGAGTTCAAGTAGAACTCTTTCAGAGATTAAACTGAAAAGAACAGATACTACACTTGATCTAAGCCAAAACTGTTGCATTATTAGCATAAATGTTCGATGGTTCGAGGGTACGGTGGCGGCCACTTACGGCAAAGAGAGCTGAAGAAGAAAAGAAAAGAGGAAAAAATTCGAGAGGGGAAATGTTCTTTTTATCATTTCGGGTGGGGTGCCGTGGAGCGGGGAGAAACCGCAAGCAGCCTCAGTTGGTGGGTCTTAAAAGCTTGAATGTGGCTTACGCGGGACAAACCAAATTGCAGGGCAGGTGTCGGTAGGAACAAACGGTTGCTGGCGAAACAAACACCTTCCAAAGTAAATATTGACCTGGAAAATACCGGGTTACCTGCCTACACCTATGTACACCTGGACTTTATCCACTTTATACATTTCTAAAATTCCAATATTCAACCTCCAACCATTTTCACTACAACTGTTGCATTCGCGTTGGACGGAATATTTCTTGCATTGTAAAACAGAGCACAAGTCTAAAGGCCGATTTGTGCACCTTCTCTACTGCATGTAAATTGCATTCGCATTCGCATTGCATCTTTTCTTTCTATTTACTCACCGCTCCACACCTTTCTCAGTCATACCGCATTATTATCACCATCATGGAACCGCCTCAAAAAGGGCACGCGAATCTTTTTCAGGTTTACTTGCGACTACGTCCTCCTCCATCTGGCAATTCTAGCGCCGAACGTTTCCTCTTAGTCGAGGAACCTGCCGAACACAATGCGCCGACACATATCACCTTGAACCCTCCGAACGACCGAAGACGAGCGATTGAGAAGTTCGCATTTACACAAGTTTTTGAGGAGAACGCTACACAGCTTGATCTATTTCAGGGTACTAAGGTGCTCCCATTAGTCGAGGGCGTATTAGCACCACATGGAGGCGATGGCACAGATGGCTTACTAGCGACACTGGGAGTCACTGGTTCGGGAAAGGTATGTATAGTTGAGGCTTTGTGAAAATAGTTATGACAATCATAATCATAATCATAATAATAAGAATGTTAGCTGACCATAATATTGCCAGACTCATACAATGCTCGGGTCTAGAAACCAACGGGGCTTAACCCAGCTTGCCCTTGACGTAGTGTTCCGATCTATCGACTCCAACATTGTTGACTGTGACACGTCTCCTACTTTGGAGGCTAGCATTAGAGCCTCGGATGCATCTGAAGCGTCTATCTACTCCGCTCCGGCATTCCTCGAAACTGTGTATAGTGATTACAGTGGTCCCTCTAGAGCTGGGTCCAGAGCTGCAACACCAATGATTGTAGGGCCCCCGAAGACTTTTATTCGACCTTCTCTATTCAACTGCACCCCTTCTCTACCTGGTCGATTCCCAGACAGTCCCAAGAGTATCCGAGTCGTTAGTCACGAGGATGACCAATCAAGAGTAACACTACTTTCAACACCCCCAAGTCAACGGGATGTTGTGAGACCAAAAACTCCGACGCAAGTCGCGTCTGCGAAGCCAAAGTTGGCCGAGTCTCCGTCACCTAAGAAGCATTACATGTCACTCACCTCAGCCGCAAAAAACAAGAAGACCATTACTAAATCTCCAATCAAGGGCGAGTATTCCCTACCGCCGATAACGACTCCGAGACGCCACCTACAACGACTATCCGCTCTCCCTCAAGCTCCCGATATTAGTTCCGTCCGAGCATCCTGCGACCCGTCTGCAGAATATGCCATCGTGATCTCTATGTACGAAGTATACAATGACCGAATCTTTGACCTCCTAACTCCCCCGATCAAGTCGAATGCCACAAAGGAATATCGAAGACGACCGCTCTTGTTCAAATCCACAGAGTTGTCCCCTGACCGTAAAGTTGTGGCTGGGCTTCGGAAGATCATCTGCAGCAACATGAGCGAAGCGTTGATGGTTCTTGAGGCTGGGCTACACGAGAGACGAGTCGCCGGCACGGGTAGTAATAGTGTTTCGTCGAGAAGTCATGGGTTCTTCTGTGTCGAGATCAAGAAGAGGCGTCGCGGTCGTACTAATGGACGATGGGGTACTAGCACTCTTAGCATTGTTGACTTAGCTGGTAGTGAACGAGCGAGAGACGCCAAGACGCAAGGCGCGACGCTTGCTGAGGCTGGCAAGATCAACGAAAGTCTGATGTATCTCGGACAATGCCTACAAATGCAGAGTGATGCTAGCAACACTACGAAGGTATGTATAGTACTTAGCATATTCAGGGGTCCCGCTAACAGTTGATAACAGCCTAACTTAGTTCCCTTCCGTCAATGCAAACTCACCGAGTTGCTTTTCTCTAACTCATTCCCTTCAGCTTCTCAATCACATTCCGCCGTGAGTAGGCGTGCGCCCCAGAAGGCCGTCATGATCGTTACTGCCGATCCAATGGGTGACTTCAACGCGACTTCTCAGATCCTAAGATATAGTGCTCTAGCTCGTGAGGTTACTGTTCCACGTATTCCTTCTATCACGTCTACTATCCTAGCAAATACCACGATGCAGTCAGGCCAATCCGAATCAAGTGTAGGCTCTTGTAGCCCTACAAGCTCACCTGTCATGTCTCACCAAAAGCCCTACTATCAGCCCTCCGGTGCCCATAGTCGGATGTTTTCGCCCATGTCTGATACGGAACGAGCGACTATGGAGAATGCGGCCTTGGAAATCGCTAGGATGGCAGATATCATCGATCAGTTGAACGCCGAATTGGCGAGAGAAACGGAAGAGCGTATGACTGCCGAAGCACACTTGCTATCGATGGAAGACCGCATCGCAGACCTCGAGCAAGAGATTCGGGAAGAATGTTACGCGGACTTCGAGCAACGACTTTCCCTAGAAATGGGACGTTGGAAGGCATCGCAATCCCTAGAGCAGGAGCGTGGTGAGGAGCACTGGGACCGCAAGGTCGAGGTGCTGGCCCGAAGCGTCGGTGCTGTTACCGTCACAGCTCCTAGCTCGGATGACGATGATGTGGAGAATGAGGATAAGGAGAACATACTTATCGAGAACCTAGAAGAAGAGAATGAGCGATTGCGAAGAGAGGTTGCGATCCTAAAGCGCGAGCTCTCCGGCCGCACACCGAGCAAGCGTGCGCCACTTCAGGAGAGGGGCGACGTGCCCAGCACCAGATCCTCTACAGTTGGAACTGATGCGTTGGCGGGGCTTGGAAACCGCATGGAACAGCTGCGAATGAATGGTGGCGATGACAAGAAGGTCCTTAAAGTGTCAAGCAGCGGCAGCCCCCAGAAAAAGGTTCGAAAACTGCCGGCGAGGAAATGGGAGGGTGTTGCGGCGGATGATGAGCTGAGTTAAGCTGAGCTAATGGGATATGATACGATGCGATACGACATAGTGGGATTGGAGCTAAGCTGGATATCGAGGTTCACAATAATGGATTCATCCATGATCGGTAACCTACGATTGCGCTGACGGTTGGCGACTGGTGGTGGCAGGTGGTTAATGACGAACTGGACTGGGGGAGAGCTGAAATGTGCCGAATTGGGTTGAGTTAAGGATACCCCATACGCTGTCCTGCTTTATTTTGTTATAGTTTGCTTCGACATCGAGCTTGTTGGCTTTACTGCTTCGATGCTTTGCCACCTTGCTCCGTGTGGCAAATGGCTTCTGAATTACTACATTTGGTGTTTGGCTTGCTACGTTGATGGTTAATGGCTACTTGGCTTTGTGTATGCCGGGTGTATTGACAGTCGCGTTTGAGTTTGAGTTTTTAGCATTGTGACTTGAGTTTGCGTACAATCGCGAACGATGACGATTGAAGTCTCATCGCGGATAAGGTTGCAGGTTACCTTGGCTGATGTGATGTGTGTTCGATCGATCGATTGATGAAATAGATTCAACGAGTTCGCTACGGTTTGCTGACTGAGACTAAATCGATCTCCTAGCTATGAAGTATTCTAAGTTGATATTTGGCCAGGACGCGGTAAGGTTGGTGACATTTTGAATAACGTCGTGTTCGTGATCGGCTCTGTTCACTGATATTCCGATATTCCGAGCCTTCGCTTTCTCCAAAGAGCATTCTCAAATGCCCTCCCATCCCGAAGTGATCAGCGTATATGATGATTCATTCAATCATGAAGACCAAGTCTTGAGTTTCTCTCATCCTCTCCCGCTGGCCCCCCTCTTCACCATCCCGTCTCTAGCACACCTTCTAGCATAGCCTCTGATTCATACCTAAGCTAGGTATTTACTAGAAGGAGGAAACGACTGACTGGAATTTATTGAGTAATATGAGCAAGGGCAGTATTTACATCTCGGTTATCTAGTCTCATTCCCCTTGGGTAGCTTTTCAGGGGTTAAACTCCGATATTGAGGTTGCGATATTAGCGTTGATTACAACATGAGGATTTGACAGATTCAATTAAGATCTTGTTGGAAGGCCTACTCAAGAATTTCCTTAGGTAGGCAAGGAAATCCCCCTCAAAAAGAGCTTATTTCCGAGTTCTTGATGGAGTAGGGAGTTGCTTAGCCTCTCAGTGGTATATTAAGCTGCGGTCGTTGTCCAACAGCGGAACTTCGCGTCTATGAGGCGCTTATAGAGTACCTAAATTAAATGGCAACACTAGTGTCTAGCGAGGGACCCTTAATTTCTATGGTCGCCACTGTACAGTTGAGTGGTCTAGATCAGCAGATGAGGTAAAGGCATGAGATTTAAATTATCCCACCGCTCTTGGATGGCGAAATGCTTTCATTCTACCAACGAATGGCAACATCCGTAAGTTGAGATGGAAGCTTTGTCATTGGCAAAGTTAACCGAGCACCGTATTCATCCCATCTCTCGCTTCCGTAATCTGATATTGTGGTCGGATAGGTGCCTAAAGAAGTAAATTGCTTGCTTAAAGCACTATTAGAGGTATATCGTATTTTGAGCCTAGTTGGAATCGGTCGCGCATGAGCCAAGAGACGGAAATCATCTGATTCCTTACCTATAGAAGAACATCTATATCGCCGAGCTTCACGGGCCGCCACACTCCACTAGTATTCTCATTAGCGTATAAAGGCTTCATCCCACCGCCGTGTCGCGGGAGGACTAGAAATAGCTAGATGTTCGGCTCAGAGTTAGACCGGATCTTGGCGATTTGGTCACTTGCTGAGATGAAGTTTTGGGAGGTTTGGAAATTTGGACGAAACATACCACACGAGGACCTGCATGAGTTTACTCCAAGCCTGTCCAAGGGGTCCGGCATCAATTGGCTAAACGTATTGGTCAGTAGAAAGTGCTTTTACCAGGCTCTCTTTACGGAGCTTACCAAACTTGGCGTTTGCTACATCCTTGGATAATATCGACAGATATTTTCCACGACCCCAGTCTCGGCATCATAGACGTTAACGGCATTTCGCGCTGTCGATCCTTTCCCTTAGCAACCCATTCCCCCAATACCGTCCAATAAAATTGCCCTAATGGGTTACACCAGATCTTGCTACTGAGATCCCCCTCGTGCGGTGGCGCGCTCGCATGGCTAAACCCAGGCACATCAAAACGCATTCAAAAAATGCAAAAACTTGGGCATTTATTGCGTGATTCATTCTTTCACGGGAGTGTTCAATAGGTATCATCATCATTCGTGGTCGTCTTCTTATGAAACAAATTCGGAGGTATGGTACGACTGATCACGGCTCTGGCATCGCATCGTCTCCGTTGTTTAGGCTCGCTTAAGACTCCAGTGGAGGAATCGTCCTCCGTTCTAGTGTGAATGTTTCTCCTGGAAGGCCCCGCTTCGCTATCTCGTTTCCATCCCAAAGCGGCGGCTCGATCTCCGGGATGGACATAACGGGCCGTAGAGCCATCACTGAGGCAAATACGTCTATCTCGCCACGTCTAGCACCCCCGAATCAACGTCTGCCCCCATTCCCCGCAAATACCCCAGGTTACTTCGGGCCACGATCCTGAAACTTATACCATTCAATCTATATTGGGTCGGAAATATGTAGTGAACCCTCCAAGAGGTATCTAATATCAGCAACCTTTTCCTTGGTTCATTATTTGGATCGTCACACCCACCACACGCGCCCGTTCTATTGGTCAAATCGATCATATCAACGTACGAGGACCGTTTGGGGCAGTGACTTGTCACTTCTTAGATGTATTGACTCTACCGTTTTGTATCGTCGCCCCCAAGGTTCGAGAATCAACATGGTGTAGGCTGTACTATGTCGTGGGGACCAACCACAGCTCTTCGTTCTCGGAACACCCGCCGGAGCCTTAGTAGCATAATTGAGATTTTAATCTAATTCAAAATGGTCATAGGGCCGAGAAAGTCAGTGATCGACTATGCCCTGCCACGATTTGGCCTTGTCGAGACGGAGCCTGTTGCCGGCAATATGGAGTCGAGAAAGTTTTGATTGCTAGGCAAAACACCACATTCGATGGTGTATATAACCGAGTCGAGTCCCAGATGCCACACCATGTTTCTGGTCTTACGCTTCACCATCGCCCTCCAGGTTTAGAACATCTTACCTTGGTACCATCACAGCAAAATGTTGTCCCTTGCCGTGTCGGCCGCCCTTCTCGGGTTGGCATCCGCCCAGCAGGTCGGAAAGGAGCAGACCGAGACTCACCCCAAGCTGAGCTGGAAGAAGTGCACCAGCGGCGGTTCTTGTACCGCGACCAACGCCGAAGTGACCATCGACTCTAACTGGCGATGGCTTCACACCACCTCCGGCACGGACAACTGCTACGACGGCAACGAGTGGACTTCGCAGTGCAGCTCCGCCGAGGACTGTGCCACCAAGTGCGCCATCGAGGGTGCCGACTACAGCAAGACCTACGGTGCCTCCACCAGCGGCGACGCTCTCACCCTCAAGTTCCTGACCAAGCACGACTACGGTACCAACATCGGCTCCCGATTCTACCTGATGAACGGTGCGGACAAGTACCAGACCTTCAGCCTCAAGGGCAACGAGTTTACCTTCGATGTCGACCTCTCCACCGTCGACTGCGGTCTTAACGCCGCTCTCTACTTCGTCGCTATGGAGGAGGACGGTGGCATGGCCAGCTACCCCAACAACAAGGCCGGTGCCAAGTACGGTACCGGTTACTGTGACGCTCAGTGCGCCCGTGACCTGAAGTTCGTCGGAGGAAAGGCCAACGTTGAGGGATGGAAGCCGTCCACCAACGACGCTAACGCCGGTGTCGGCCCGTACGGTGCCTGCTGTGCTGAGATCGATGTCTGGGAATCCAACTCTCACTCCTTCGCCTTCACCCCCCACCCTTGCACCACGAACGAGTACCACGTCTGCGAGACCGACAGCTGCGGTGGTACTTACTCTGACGACCGATTCGCCGGAAAGTGTGACGCCAACGGTTGCGACTACAACCCGTACCGTGTCGGTGTCCACGACTTCTACGGCAAGGGCAAGACCGTCGACACCAGCAAGAAATTCACCGTCGTCAGCCAGTTCAGCGACAACAAGTTGACCCAGTTCTTCGTCCAAGACGGCAAGAAGATCGAGATCCCCGGACCCACTGCTGACGGCTTCCCCGCCACCTCCGACATCACCCCTGAGTACTGCTCGGCTGAGGTTGCTGCCTTCGGTGACCGTGACCGCTTCACCGAGGTTGGCGGCTTCGACCAGCTCAACTCTGCCCTCGACCTCCCCATGGTCCTTGTCATGTCCATCTGGGACGACGTAAGCACCTTCTAGCCTCCTTTTCTTGGCATCGTATTTTACTGACTATTTTCTCTCTAGCACTACGCCAACATGCTCTGGCTCGACTCCAGCTACCCCCCTGAGAAGGCCGGCCAGCCTGGTGGTGACCGTGGTGACTGCGCCCAGGACTCTGGTGTTCCCTCCGACGTCGAAGCCTCCATCCCCGATGCGTACGTATCCCTTTTATCTCTACTAGGCAATCTCAACAGTCCCGTAGCTAACGATTTCATAGTAAGGTCGTCTGGTCCAACATCCGCTTCGGACCCATTGGCTCTACCGTCACCGTCTAAGCCACAGGCTGAAGGACAGGCTTTACGGCCGTATATATTCTACACATGTACATATCTCTACCCTTCGCATCAGATTGTTTCCCGATTTAGCTCTAGAGAGAATAAAACGGACCGTGTTGTCTTCATTAAATCTGTAGCTCCCGTTGACCCGAATGTTATATGTGAACCAATGTAGATACATCTGACATATTTGACTTACACCTGACAGATGGTCATGCTTGATACCCTCTCTCGGTGAATTGAATTCCGTACGGTCAAATATAGAATAAACTGAGCATTTAAGCACATATCTCTAGAATCTTATTACTAGTAATACTATGTCCTCATCAGTAGTCAACATAATCAAAGAATCACATACAGACCATTCTAGAGTAAGTATCTTGAAGACATTTGAACTTCTCGTTGATGAAAATAACACCGTTCTTGATTATTTATAGAACATAGGTAACAATACAAGTAGAACTACAAGTACAGAGACATGCGGCTTTGCGGTCCAGGAAAAAGAAGCTTTAGGATCTTAGGAGACTGTTAAGCGATCGTTCCAGGACGACACCGCTAACGCCTGCTGCAGCAACGGACCACAGCCACTTATTGCTAACTTCATTCAAGCCGGGCCAAAAGCTGTTCTTGGATTGCTTGTATTGCTGGAGTTCCTGGTACTTCACGGGATTTTCTTTGGAGTATCGTTTTTCTTGCTTCTCTTCATTTTCCTTGTCACCTCCAATATAACGGAGGAAAATGTAGTTGGCAATGGGGCCAACGATTGTGAGTGGGTGGAGTTGTCCAGCACTGTAGAGAAGGAGTGGGAATGACAGATGGCATAGAGCATCACCGAGGTAACTGTGAACGATTAGCATTATATCACTGTTTTTCTGAACCAAGCCGTGATGAAACCTACTTGGGATGGCGAACGATACTCCATACACGCTCGCGATTGAGTTCAGCGCTAGCATTGCGATTATGAGCCTCTAGTTGAGAATCTGCCAGAGATTCTAAAGAATAACCGGCGGTGAAGAGGAAGATAGCAAGACTGTGAGAGATAGTGGTCGCTTCCGGGAACGGTGCAGCTAGGGCGCTGGCAATCGGGGCTCGGAATGGCAACGTGAAAGGCAAGGAGATCAAGGTCTGAATAAGAGCCTCCGGAAGGAACATGGTTAATAATGCCTTGTTCCAGAAATCTGGCTTCTTTCTGGCAGATGTTTCATAACGCGGGTCGTCTTTTCCACGCCGAAGGGTGCGCGATGCAACACGATAGAACAGACGAATACCCCAAGCACTAACTCCGACGAGGAGAATCTTTTGGTTATATGATAGAGCATCCCATGCTTCTGACAGAGTCAGTCCCTCGTAAACAACGGGAGCTCCGATGGCGCTCCACCAAGCATTCGCAACTTGTCCGCTAGGCCATAACCAATCTTTAGCTTCGACAGTGTCAGTATAACGGCCTACGCCGTAAGCAATGATGCTGAGGCTGCCGTGAAACCCAAAAGAGGGCAGGATTGCATGCTGAAGAAGGCCTAGCGTTGAAGTTGTGCCAACAAATCTGACGTTTGCTGGACGGTTAGATGTGAAGTGTGATCCGTAACGGTCTTGTTCTGCGCCGGAACCTGTCGGCAAACTCTCCTTCAACTGCGTGGCTGACGGGCCATCGTGTCTACCGAACCAACGCTCGTACCTATCTTGTTCGGCTCCCGACGTCTTAGGAAGCCTCTTCTCGATGTCAAGTCTAGTGGGGAGTTTGTGGCCACCGAACCAATGCTCATATCTGTCTTGTTCAGCTCCTGATGTCTTAGGAAGCCGTTTCTCGATATCGGAGAACTTATCTCCTCCAAACCAACGCCCGTATCGATCCTGCTCGGCGCCCGATACTTGGGGGAGACTTTCATTGACATTGCTGGAAGATAGTTTGTCGCCACCGAAGGAGCGTTCATAGCGATCTTGTTCTGCACCAGAGCCCTTGAATAGGTCTCGTGGTACTGCCTCCTTTGCACGTTCTGCCTTGTCTCCTCCGAACCAACCACTGTAGCGATCCTGCTCAGCACCTGAGGCCTTGGGGATGGCTTGCTGGGCCTTCTCTTGTACTTTATCGGCTTTGTTTCCGCCAAACCAACCTCCGAAGCGGTCTTGCTCAGCCATTGTCAATGGTACTGTAATAAACTGATTTAGCTCATATGGTGGCTACCAATATGTGATTTAAGGAGTAGCATCATAGGTATTGATTGGTAGCTGAACAATGAACAGATCAATTGAGACAAGAATTTATGTCGCTCTTGTAGGTCCTAGATCTGGTATGTGAGGAGAAGATGACGTAGCGGTTACACTCATATGACGTATAAGACACCTCTCGGCAAGGACTGTTTGCATTAATCCTTCAATAATGATACTTCAAGAATAATGAAAAACATAAAAGATATGAAAAAATCTTAATTATCTTATAAGGATAGTTACTTACTTAGGTAAGTATTCCTCCGAATATTACTATGTATTGCTCAATAGGGGCAGCGTGATTAATCATCAAGTATCATAAATGGAACTCCCGTTTTATGCATAGAGCATATGAGCTGATGACTAATATTTACTATCCGAGTGTTTATTACTAAGTTGTTATCGCTAAAACGGATATTTCTTTACTTTTTAACAAATTTGTTAAGAATAAGGGGCTTATATGGAATAAGTGCATACTAATAGCAGTGCTACTAAAGCTTAAATGTTTAGTTGCTCAATACAAGGTAAATGGCTAAATACCTAGGTAGGTATTTATATATCATTAGATTAGGTAAATCAAACCATCGTAAAGTTCAAACAGCCTGGGAGTAGGCTTAAAAGAAAGGGACATGTTAATAATTAAGACTTTAACTGCTTGCTCCACTATACCTACCTACTGAAGTAATTAACCTCTAAGGCTATCGGATTCTTCTGGCAATGTAACTATGAAATTCCTGGTACCATAATGATTGGTAGTTTCTTTAAGGTCCATATGAATAGTACCTAGGTAAATATTTAGGTAACAAACATAAACACCAGACTATCGAGCCCTGATGGTCATAAGGTAGGTAATGGTTTATAAGGCTCATGAGGATCGATTGACTGATAGCATTAATAGTACAGTAATATAACTAGATTTACTGGTGACAACTAAATAAGAACTACGTGTCGTTTATTCTATTATATTATAACCTCACTACGCAATCTCATATATATATAGTTACTACTTAATTAAGCAAGTATCCATGGAGAAATCTCAAATTAGCATTATTCGCAAATGAAGATTTATCTACACAGGTAGTTATCATAAAAATATCAGTTGGATAAAACAGGCAATGGTGTTTATCCATGATAAGAAAGCACTCAGGCGAAGAGACAATACCTACGCTTAGCTAAGAAGTTCAACGTTAGTTGGTCATCTGTGAGGAATCTTGTCGTATTGACGCGACGGAGTACTTTGATTGGAAAACACAACACTACACTACACTAGCTTTGATTCCTATATTGCGAACCAGAAGTTGACAGCATATTACATTGGCCTAATCTTATGACGTCGGAGCTCTTACTGTTGTCAGGAGGCGGGATTACCTCAGTTGGTAGCTTTCGGTTGTGTTATCGTATGTACGGTTGACCCTAACCTCCTGATCCTATCAATCACAGTATTAATCTGTAGAAGACGAATGCTCACTATAAAATCCGTAGACCCACTCCTTTACCTTGCACAATGCGTATCTTACAACCAATGGACCAGAAAGATTTCAACAGCAGATTGGTATGATACTGAAACTTCTTGTCAATTACAAATTTCCTAAACTTAGACTTCTTTACCACACCTGAATGCAAATACCTACAAGATGCTCCCAACATTTCTGGAACAACCCTATGCGCAGTGTAAACTGGATACCAGTTCATTCATTACCTGGCTGGTCGATACCGCTCGTTCATGTCGCCATGAAACTGGAATGACCGCTACGATGACGCCGCCGCCGCCGCCGTCGTCACTCACGACACGCAACCCGACCGAACAGGTCCCAGCTCGACCAACGCGGACGACAGGCAGGCAGAGAAGTGCCGGCAAATATGAATTATCCTTACGAGAAATGGATAAACTGGTCAACACCATCATCCAACTCCGACCGACAGTCCGCCTACCAAAGGGGATTAAGGCTAAGCTACAGCGCGCTATCGACGTGCGCCAACGTTGTTTAGACTGGTTTCGGAATACAGAGCACAGCCCAGGTGAATTCGATATCGAAGGACATCGATATTTTATTCGATTCCTGAAGGATACTCAATCCAGATTCTTGGAGCTAGAGTCCTTGAATGCCTCGATTCCTAAACCTGCTGCTAAGACACTCTCTACGAGTACTGTCTGCTTTGGGTACGTTTCCCTGACGTGAAGTAATGTTATTGGCTAATGACCCTAGGAATCGGTTTGCTGAACTAGCAACCGACAACGAAAATGAACTTTGAAGTGCTTTCTTATGGGATCGCCCATTTCAGGGACATTTTATACCGAGGCAATCGAAGAGAGCCACGAGATACGAATCTATATTCTTATTCACCCCTCGTTTGTTTATTGGTGCGAACGGGAGAGATAGAAGCACCCAAGGGCTCAGCAGATCATCGGATTCCCAAGACTGGTACACATGAAAAAGCAATGAATGAAAGAGGAATCATATTCTGGGTAGGTTTAAATCCTACTTTCTAGGGCAGAAATCGGATTAACACGGACCATGAGTTAGGATATGTTCCTACCGAATTTTGATCACGATACTCGCCCTTTCGTCCATATTATTGAACCGATTGACGAGTTTGGAGATTCCTTTATTTTGCCTCCACGACCAGTTTCACGGGTCGGCCTGTTGGAGGAAATGGTCATTGGAGAGCTGGCCAAGAGCTGGTATAGTAGCACGAGAGTTGAAGTGCCTATAAAGAAACTCTGGTTAACGACTAGTAAGTAATCAAACATCTGAAGTTTAGATAATCCGCTTCTACGAAGTTTACTAATTATTTCAAAGAGTCTCATTCGTCGATTAACACAGTAAGAACTGAGGCCTGTGCCACAGGAACTCGCACAGTATCGAGATCTCAGTGGGGCCTAGTTTTAGGATGGGTTGATGGGATGGGATATATCAGAAAATAACGAAATTGACAATTTTATTCCACCAACAAAAATACTATTTATGTGTTGGATTCTATACCTACTTAAAGTATTACTAACCTTTTATGCTAACCTCGTTGCTAGTAGACTTGAAGAATTGTGTTGGTGGGGCTACCTACCATGTCTTTGGGAACATACTACCTAGGTACCTACCTAGTACCTACCTAAGTAGTGGTTTTGTTACATTTTGCGTCTACGAATGCGAAATTTTGGTCCTTTACTTTTGTTGGCCAAAACACCATGATTAGGTAGGTACCTAGGTACATAGGTAGGATTTCATCGGAATAACCTCGCTTTCAAGTGGCATAGATGGATCGATCTTAAACCTACTCCGGTCCAAGATGAAGATGGTTCTGGACCGGGGTGGTGGGTATCGCCAACCGCACCCCGGTCAAAATGATGGCCATCCAATTATGAGCTGTTATCTTTCTGCCTTCCCCGACCGCCTTGACATCGCCGCCTAAGATTGGGCTCCATTTGACTTGGTCAGAACTCTCTCCAAGGTCATACCACTACCTACATAGTTCTATGGAATCTTCCCTCACATTGGGCATATTGATCCACCCATACGTGGGACGCAGGCGGTTGAGGCGCGTGGCGCGGCCCCTACTCAATCCTGATACTGCTACGGCTTGGATTAGGCCATTGACTAGGTAGGCATATAAGTACCTTATCTTAGGCCGAGCCTAATTGAATTTCGACCCATCATGGCCTTTACATCAAAGTCGCCTCATAGTTGTGAGCATTGCCAACAGATTACGCTTGATCTGGCACTTGACGAAGCCGCCGTGCAATTCAGCTGTGGTGTCAAGGAAGCCGTTGCGGCTGAGCAAGCTGGATGCCAGCTCTTTCAGGCTTTTGTCGATAGCCTAGAGAAAGAGATTCGATTGGAGGAACTCCGAACCACAGATCGAAACCTGAAGTTCTCGATTAGTTATCAGAAGGAAGATTTGCCCTATGATCCAGCATACCTTGTTCTTGAAGTGAGCGAAGATAGAGCAGGAGAGATCAATTGGCTGGGATGGCTACGCCTATCGCTTTGGACAAATGAAGGTACCTATTCTAGCGACGTGTTGTGTCTTCCGAGTGCTTGTTTCTATAACGTTGCCTTTGCTGATTTTACGTTTCTAGACAACGCTGCTGCAAGTGATATTTCAACTAGACCTTATGAGTTGAACCCTGCTTCCACTACTTCTATAGAGTTCGCTCGTCGCTGTATTCAGTCGTGTCAAAATGATCACGAACAATGTAGGCGCCCGATTGGTAATATAATGGCTCGTCAAGGGGTGACGTCTGTCGACCCCGATTCCATACCTTCTCGTCTCTTACACCTAGTAACAAAGGACTCGAAGCTTCACGTCGAACTTATTGATTGGAGCTTACCATCGGCTATTGAAAAGAACAAGGTATCCCAAGAAGGGTTTGCAATCCTATCATATTGCTGGGGAGGACCGCAGCCAATACAGTTATCCCATGATAATGCCAAAATTCTGAGAGACGGTATCTCGGTGGAACATCTTCCAAAAAGTCTCCGTGACGCGACCTGGTTCACCAATGAGATAGGGTTGAAGTACCTATGGATTGATGCTCTCTGCATCATCCAAGATGACATTTCTGATAAGGTCCACGAGATTTCCCGAATGGAGCTTTATTACGGCCAAAGTACGGTCACTATCTGCGCCGCGTCGGCAGCTAGGTGCTCAGAAGGTTTCCTTATGCCTCATGAAGAAGATATTGCGAATTACAAGTTCGGACCGATAAATATACGAGCTAAAAGCTCACTGGGTGCGTTAGGATCTGTCCAAGCCCTGCATGAGATCGATTATCTAAACATAGGACGGCCTCCCGAACCTACTATACTGCGAGGGTGGACGCTCCAAGAGACGATGCTATCGAGTCGCATTTTAATATTTTCCTCTTTTTATTTATATTTCACCTGCACCGTAGCTAATGCCAGCTGCGGCGGGTTGGAGCCGATGCTAAAGTCCCGTGTTATGACAATATATCAATCTCGAGTCCCAAGGATCCATACTATATCTGGACTTCGGGACTATCCAGTTATGTATGTGTGGAGATACCTCATAGAAGAATACACGCAAAGGTATTTGGCGTTTTCGGCGGACAAATTACCAGCAGTGTCTGCTCTAGCGTCGAGCCTCATTCCCATGGGAAAAGAGCGAAATCAGAAACTTGTATACCTTGCAGGTCTCATGATAAATACTTCAGACCCTGAGAATTACTCCTGGCGAAATGAGTTCATGTGGAGGGTACATAAAATGCGAAGCACAAGTCGCATTCCTACTGGGTCGCCATCGTGGAGTTGGTCTTCACTTAGCGGCCGTATCATAATGTGCCATCGATTTCCATTTTCTTTCAGATGGAACGTCGCCGAAGAAAAGGAAGATATAAAACTCCGTGGATATGAGGTCGAGCTTGAAAATGAAATGGCGCCATTCGGCGCTGTTAAGAGGGGATTCGTCAAGATACATGCCAGGACTAAAGAATTGGGAACAATTGAAGGACACAACTTCAAGATTGTAACCGAAAGCGATCCCGGCACTTCGTTTGAAGTTATCGACTATGTCATGCTCGCATTTTTTCCGGACACGGAAGAGGGATTGCACATTATCGATAGAGGCATCAACGGAGAACAGAGAGTGCTTCTCGTTGAACTCGTACCATTTTATGAGTCGGGTGATACCCCTGCTGGTCTCATTGTGGCCGAGACTGCTAGCACGGACAGTTATGTTCGTGTAGGCATATTCGAATATCAGCACCCCGAAGACAATCAAAACGCAGAGGGCCTTACCCTGAGGAAGACCTTATTTGACGGTTTGAAATTTGAGTATGCGCATATAGTTTAATTAAATAGGTACCTATAGGTAGCCATTAAGGCTAGGGCTTAAGACTGATGGTATTAATCTGCTCGCTATGGTTTAGTGGATAACAACTGCGGCTCAGGGAATTTAGCCATCCTTATAGGTACCTAGGTATGTAGGTACCTATGAACGTACATAGAGCCCTAGAGGCGTTACGTTATGCGGTGCGACTAGCGATTTTCTTCAGGTACAGCTTAGTGGGACGAAGTCAGACTTCGCAAAATGACAACCTTAGGTTAGCAAGCCGATATTGCACATCTGAGTTCCTGAGATACGATCGCATGACCTAACTACCTAGTGGAAAGGCGACATAACGTGATTCTAGGGATTTTTAGGAATACTAGAACTCGGCCATGATAATTCAATACGAAATAAGGAAGTATTAAAATGTGTCCGGTAGGTACCTACAATAATAAACACAGTAGTGACAAAATTGACAACCAATTAGAACGTCGGAGGCTGATTTGTTGTCGCACAGGAGCTTCATTATTTCCTAATCAGGGACCGCCCCCAACATTGATTGGCCCATTGCCCATAGCTGAAGTCTGTCGCAAACTATAAAATGGGTACTATGTAGGTACCTGATAGGTGTATAAAAATCCCCCTATCTAGGGGAGTAATTGAATGCTAATATTATACCGTACGCTTTGTCTAGTCAACGAGTTTATAACTGCTTTTCGATTAGTCCCGATCTAGTCGATGTAACTAAAAGGGGCAGGAGGAGAAGCAGATAAACACACCATCCTTGATTGGCTCTATCGTAGCCCCGTTGGTCGAATGAACTGGTAGTATTGCCTATTTTAGAATTGCAAGGTTATTCTCCGAGGCCTGGTCGATCTTATCTGTCGTGAGGAGACCCAGACCTCGGGAATGAGGGACAACGATAACAGAAAACCTAAGAAACGTTTGACATAACCGCGATAACTGAGATAAATAATCAGACTAAGCTTATCACTTGGAGATAGCTACATAACAATAACTTGCGACCGCGTCATGGTGGCCAACTTCTCGGCATCTCCCATACCGTATTCGTCAAGACAGAGCCGACTTCAATTTCCAATAACAATGGACTCGTCGCCTCATCCCAATCTCATCACCGTTCGTTGACTTGTCGTTCCCTTACCCGTCATCCTCCACGAGGGGTTTATCGCCAATCATGGTAGCCGAGAAAAATGACCTGGCGCTTGAAAATAGCGCTAGCGACAAAAAGAACAGCGATGACCTCACCGCTGATGTTAAGACTGGGAAGGACCAATTTACGACCAGTCACGATGTGGAGATCGCAAATGGACATCTAGCAGATCTCGAAGTTGATATAGGCGAAATTCTTCACCAGGTGGAGGAGGAGGGTGATTATGATGCCGACACGAGCCCGTTCCCGGCCGTGAGGGCGGTTGTACCAGAAACGGATGACCCCGCCATGCCGGTGAACACTTTCAGGGCCTGGTTTCTAGGTATTGTACGTCGGAAGGACGAGCTTAAATGATTTTGAGTTCTTGCTAATCTTTAGTAAATAGGTGTTCGTATTCTTGGGTGCCGGAGTGAACCAATTCTTCTCGCTGCGTTATCCCGGTGTTCATATCGTATCTCTTGTCGCTGAGTTGTTGGCTTTCCCTCTTGGAGTCGCCCTCGCCAAGCTACTCCCCATCGGCAGATTTAACCCCGATCGCCATTTTAACATCAAGGAACATGCTTTGGTCACCATTATGAGCAACGTTTCCTTCGGATTTGGCTCTGCCGACGCGACGAACATCGTGCAAGCTGCCAGATTCTATGGCTTCGAAATGAAGACTGGATTTTCGGTCATGGTGGTCATCTGCTGCCAGCTGTGCGGCTATGGCATTGCTGGCCTTTCCCGCTCACTGCTTGTTACACCGGCGACGATGATCTGGCCAGGCGTTCTCGGCAATGTCGCGTTGCTAAGTTCCATCCATTCGCGAGCCAACGCGATGGCTAATGGCTGGAAAATAACCCGCATTAAGTTTTTCATGGTCGTGGGCACTGCTTCGTTTGTGTGGTATTGGTTTCCCGGCTTGATATTTACAGGCCTGAGCTACTTTACGTGGATTTGCTGGATCGCCCCGGACAACCTAGCAGTGAACCAGATCTTCGGAATGGTATGTATTAAAACATGCCTTGTCGGAATTTTAGGGGTCATTTCTCGAATGATCCTTATAGTTCCTTAAAAAAAACAAGCTAACGTTTTGGTAAATATAGGTCACAGGATTAGGCCTATTTCCTCTCACTTTTGACTGGTCGATGGTTGTGTACAATACCAACCCGCTATTAAGCCCCCATTGGGCGGCCCTAAATGTCTTCGTGGGATTTGCGGTTTTCTTTTGGATCGTCACCCCCGCCATTTTCTACACCAACACTTGGTTTACGTCCTACTTGCCCCTCTGCACAGCGGATGTGTACGACCGTTTTGGGCAACTTTACGACACAACCAAGGTCATCACCAACAACCTCTTCGATCAGGAGAAGTATGAGGCCTACTCGCCACCATACTTGCCTGCGACTTTCGCATTCGTCTACGGCCTGTCTTTCGCGTCAATTACTAGGTAGGTATCTATGTTCTGAATTTTCAATTACCTGATAGCGAACTAACAATGCATAATAGTGTCCTATCTCATGTCTACTTTTTCCATTGGGAAGAGATTAAGCACGCAGTCCGAGGAACTCTCAAACTCGATATCCACGCGCGGCTTATGAAGAGCTATAAGGATGCTCCTTGGTATTGGTGGTCTACGATCGTAGTGATTGTATTCGCAATGAGCGTTGCTATGACAGAGGTCTACCACACTGGGTTGCCAGTGTACGGCATCGTTCTCGCTTTCCTTATGGGAATGATATATATGGTACCATGCGGAATGATTCAGGGCGTGACGAACGTCGACGCAAATCAAATCAATGTGTTATCCGAGTTCATCGGCGGGTACATGTTCCAGGGCCGACCGATAGCGAACATCTTGTTCAAGACGTTGTCGACGGATGTCGTAGGTCAAGGACTGTACTTTGCCGCCGACATGAAGCTAGGCCATTACTTGAAGATTCCACCACGTACTATGTTCTTCGCTCAAGGAATAGCTACAGTACTTGGCGCTCTTACACAAGTTGGGGTTACTCTGGTAAGTGGCGCTCAAGGTTTCACTCTTCCCATGATGTTACTCTCAGCAGTACTAATTTTATATCGTCCTAGTGGATGTTGGGTAACATACCTGGAATCTGCGATTCGGACCAGCCCAACGGCTTCAGTTGCCCACAAGGTCGCACCGTCTACAGTAGTTCTGTCATCTGGGGCTTAGTCGGTCCCGCACGCCTCTATTCCGTCGGCAAGATCTACAGTGGCTTGTTGCATTTCTTCTGGATTGGCCTAATATTGCCACCTATCACGTACTTTATCTGGAAGAAGACGGGTAGCGAATTTGTCCGCAAGATCAATTGGCCCCTGATTTTCGTTGGCACTTATAACGTACCCCCCGCAACGGTAAGCTCGAACGATCCTTAAAATACCCTACGTAAAAACAGAAGCTAACGTTTTGGCAGTGAGTGAAACAGTCCCATTCTATCGGTTAAGTATACGGAGCAACGTCCAGTATATTTCAAAAATATGTGAGAAAAAAGCTGACAACACGTTTTAATATACTAGTGGCATCAACTATAGTAGTTGGTACATCGTCAACCTCGTCTTCAACAAGATCATCTACAAGAAATTTTATGCTTGGTGGACCAAGTACAATTACGTCCTCGCGGCCGCCCTCGACACGGGTCTCGCTGTTAGCGGGATTGTCATATTCTTCGCCGTGACGTACGGACCCAACGTGCAGTTTCCGGACTGGTGGGGAAACACAGTGTAAGCATTCCTTACTAAAGTTTGTTGGTTACGTAGCCATGAATATGATGCTAACAGCTCCTTCAGATGGCAAAACACTGCCGACGGACAGGGCTTGCCGTGGCTGCCTATGCCGGACGTCGGATATTTCGGACCACCAAATGGGACTTGGACATGATGGATGATTAGATGGCAGCGAGTTGATTTGGTTTGATGATTTTCATGTTTGCATAGTAGTTCAATACTAGAAGAACATTGACGTCGTAACATGCAATATTACACATGCGCTATGTAAGAATAACCCCCTATTTCTTCTCAGATATGCGCATAATATTGAGAAAGGGATGATGAAAGGGCTCCTATTTGTGACTCCGTTCGAGCTAAAAGTGGCAAACATCAAGTTATATCCGTAGGGTCAGGTAGGAGGTATGTATTCGCACCTACCTACCTACTTGGGGGTGGTGATATGTATAAGACTGTTCATCTGACACACAGCTACTCCCAACTAATCCGAATCCTACTAGTACGAGGGCCGAAGAGCCTTATTTTCATAAACCCGGACCCTGTCTGTTGATACCTGGTGACTTAAGTGACCTTCTTCAAAGGTAGGTAGCTGAGAACTTAGCACGACCGAGAGCCATTCAAGGCGGTGCCTTTTACGGCAGGGCTCTGATCGTCGTGGAGGGGGTTCCATCTCTGGCACGGAAGAAAGAATATGATTGGAACGGAATAATAACTCTATGATAAGCTTTATCGTATAATCTCAGATGTTGGTAGCACAGAGCTCTGCATCTTTGGTGTGCTATTCTAATGCAGGTCATCCCTATGTAAGGCGGTTCGGCTGAATGATCGAGCCAGTAAGATAATTCAACCTCCACCAACAGAACAACATCACCAGGGTGGCTTTGGTATAGTTAGTAAGCTAAAACACAAATTACGAGCAGATCGGCGGAAAAGAGAGCTCGCCACTACTTTACTTAATTACCTACTCACTAAGTACACAATGAGACTGATGGTGTATGAGGAACTAACACGGATGAGGGATTAAGTTTGGCGATGTAAGAGGAAGCCACGCAAGTGGATGGGGATGAAGACATGTTGGTTTGGAGAGACAGCCGGCCTGCTGCCAGTTGAGTAAGGAAGCTCGCGTTGAGAAGTATTTAGGATGCCATGATTCCCACCTCTCGACGGTTTTGGATGCATCATCCTGAAAGGCCATCAGTTTCACGTCAAAGAGTCATATTTCTATCACTATTACGTTGAAAAATACACCGTCTTTATCGACCAACAAAATGCGCTTCTCCTTCGCTATCATAGCTACTCTCTTTGCTGTGGCATCTGCTATACCGGCGGGGTCTGACATGTTACTCCCGCTTGAGCCACGATGCCTGGCTACGGGTGGTAAGTCATCCTTCTTATCTAGAGGCTCATATTTAATCAGTTTAGCGATGAATAAGTACTTTACTGACATTGTGATGAGTTAGTCGACTGTACGAATGATGTTAACGCATGCTGTAACGGCATTTGTTCTGAAAACGAGGGGTGCGGTTGCTTAACGTGCAATTAAAGTGTTGCGACGCTCTTGACTATACGACTACGTCGCAGGGTGGCACATGGAGTCAATGCGATTCAATTGCTACTATTCACGTCTTTTCCTATTTATATGGCTTTTTCATGGAAAAGGGATGGATAGGACATTATGGGCAAATGAGAATATGAAATAAAACGCGTGCGAGTGAGGAATAGAAGGAACATTCATTACCAAGATATGTTTAGCATTCATACGAAAGGCCATGCACACTCTTTAAATGTTGTTAACATTAAATTACATATAATCGTCTATATATGCTAGTAAATCTTGGTTGCGCTCATTAAGCTATTAGGTGATCCCAGATTAGATGCGGTCCAACCCCCTTTTTAACCCGGCTAGTAGGCTAGGTGGGTACCTAGTGACCTTACATTGCCTACGTCGATACACCAGGACATATCCAATGCTAGATTATCATCTATCTAGCAGAAACAGAGTCGAGCTCTGATGGCTCACTGATGGTAGGCAGCTCTCTTGCATTCTTTGGTGGAGGGGGATAATTACTAAATTGAGCCATATTTAGCGTATTCTCGGCACGTCCCGACACCCTTCGTCTCCATAGAACGAATGCTATGATAGCTCCTAATAGGAGAACTCCGACTCCTGCACCGACCCCAATACCTGCAGCCGCACCGGGACTGAGAACCGCGGAATTATCTTTAGAGGACGCCTCGGGGGTTGAACCGGTAATTGTTGCAGAGCTAGTTGGAATGGAAGAGTCGCCTGTCGCTGTTGCGGCCTGTTTTCTTAATTAGCTGGGATTAATGGTTAGAAAACGAGACCGACTAACTGGCGTGGTATATATAATTGCTAAGGCGAATAAATGTAAAGATGTATCCTCAACTCTCGTTTCGAAGGCGATCGTATTACTTCTAAAAGCCGTCCGCGTAATAACTATCTTGTCAGTGGCTGTGTGCTGCGACATGCAGCGAAAGCTCTCGCGATCAAGTCCGCCAGTTGTTGTTGGTTGGCACGTAAATGCGTATGCCCTAGAAAAGATTCTATCAATTTTGCACATCCCAATTTTTCTTTCGATGGGCGTACCAAGGACAACATGTCACCGCTGCTGCTGAATCTGTGCCTCGACAGGCGGATGTGTATTGCGCGGGGCACCCCGTCCCCGCGTATGTGGCAGTCCCATCCCAAGAAGAAGGCAAGCAATTCTGAATCTGCGACGGACCTCCCAGAACCGTCCGTTGATCCATGTCCACTTGATAATCCCAGATCCAATAGTCGCTGGTTCGAAGGCATCCTGACTGGGTGGGAGTCCAGGAATTTACCAACGTCGGCGTCGCCATCGCGAAGTGAGGGTTACATGGGTCGGCTTTAGCTAGAAGATAGAAAATGATACATATTTTTGGTACGGAAGCATTCTAAGAAAAAAGCGAAGAGAGCACGCGCATTTTCAATAAACATCTCCAAGGTCTTTAAGTATTAGGATTCGTTATCCCTGTGAGCCAAGATGTGTGATCCTTCGTATTTGACACATCGAAATAGGGACAGTTGGGGGCCATCAGCACTGCTTGTGCCGTGAAACCCCTGTGCGACCTCCTAGGATCATTATAAAAACACGTGATACCTACCTACTTATTTCAGCCTTCAAAGAGCTGCGATGGATAGGTGTCTTAAGGATACCCAGGTGGTTGGAATTATTATTTACTATTTAGTCTGCAGGGCAGCTACCCATCAATACTGATCTATCCGCCCAGGTACAGCACTGGTACCGAGTCTCTGGTGCCCCACACAACCGCAGCACCCAGTAAGGCTCAATCTTGGCTGCATCACAGCTCTGGAGCCACAGCGCTTAATATCAACAGCTACCAGAAAAAGGGTAGGGTTCTGGGGAAAGTTATTATATTAAATTCTGGTTTTGTTGATAATACTGGCCTATTGTTTCCCAATGCCAAGATGAAGTTGCTACGATTTAATTGAACGCAATGACCGGACTTGCTCGCTGGTAAAGCGACTTTCGCTGACGAAGCCGTAAGCTCGCCCACTACGGAGCATCCCGTATTACCACATAAAGTGGAAATGAGTATGATTCGAATCTTGGCTCCCTAAGCCCTACCTGTATTTAGTGGGATGCTTCGAGAACAAATTGAAAATAATAAGCCAGAAGCCTTACTACAAGTTGCACAGGTATATAAAGGGGCCGGGGTCTTGACCCCAGCCCCTCAGTTAGAAATAACCCCAAATTGCCCTGTAGCAATTAAGTTATTAACGAGCCACATGTACTTTTTTTTTTTTTTTAACTATCAATAACTTCTTGCAATTGACCTTCATCTGGCGGCAACACATTTTAACACGTACCTATATTTATCTGCAGTATAGGTGGTTACTAAGTTAAACGGCGGGTAAAAATCTTCCCAATTGTCGTCAACTATATTCGCAACGATTTCTTTGCTTACCTCTAATATGGCATGAAGGCACAGCAGTGGGTCCTGTCGGCCTGTCACTGTCATACTGTCATACACACCATCCAAAATATGACAAGGCATTTTTCCCTCTTTTTTCCGTCTATTTATCATGCATCGTGAGATGACCATCATTCAACTCTCGTAAGTTAAGAGAAATTTCCCAAGAGCGATTAGATACTGGAAGTATTGCGACTTACACGGGTTGCTTGGCACTTCCCAATCAGCGTCGACGAATCTTGAAAGGGGCACTTAGGGGTCGATTATGTAATCATCGGTACCTATTACACAAGACCGTCTGTAAGGGATGTTATATATGAGGTTCACATGACTTTCATATCGCGCACCCTAAGTCCCCAGGTTTGAAAAGATAGCATTACTAATACATATAAGAAATCATTCTAATAAATCAGCCAAATCTGTCCTGACATCCTACGCCATGTTCGAGTATGCCACGTTCGAGTTGGGTAAAACTTCACATGGGTTACCAAGCTAAGTCGAAGTGTTCATTAATGATGCTCAACAATGCTGCAACCACTCTTTGAATATCTGTAACTCCTTATTACGTAGCTCCGTGAGTGTCACGCTGTCGTTCGGGCCGGGAAGGAATAAATCTTCTCTATGCGCGATGTTGCTTGTCAAGATCATCCTCGACGCGCATACGTCGGTTGAAATGGGTAGGTAGTCAACGCTGACGGCAGCTGTGGGATCGTACTCGGCATTTGACCAAATGATTCGCGTCGAGTTCTTGATGTTTTCCGGAGAGAAGTGATAACGTTGGAATATCTCCTCTTGAGTCATTGGCAAATGTCCGTACTTGAGCTCGCAGGCCTGAGGTTGATAATCCGAAGCTGTCGGCGAAGCAGGGAAGATAGTACCTTCCGGGATATTGGATGATGCCAGAGGGATGTAATTGCAGGTTATATAATTGAATGGCGCTGTTTCGATGAGCGGAACTGCTGACGTGAGGAAACCCGAATCTGTATAATTAAGGCATGGAGCGTTGGATGGACCTGGGGCTCCAAACCAAAGCCAGAATGTTTTGCTCAAAATTTGCACAGGATCAGTCTCTGTCAGGACTATGTCGATGATCTTATCCAATGGATTGGCCACGGGATTTCGGCCCAGCTGGACTGTTGGATAGTTGAGCTCGGCGGCAAATGAAAAAACATTGGTTAAATCTAAAATGAGCTGGAAGTTGCCCACTGTGTCATTTGAAGATGGTGTAGAACAGAGATTGAGCTCCTTTTTAAGACCCACACCACCGTCGTCTATCATCTGGAGCCGTCTTTGCAAGACGGCGAAGGCATTCTGGATCTTGTCTGCGGCCACTTTGGAACGGTCGAGGTAGATCCGATTAATCCATCTCCACCAGTTGTAGGTATTAGGGTCGCTGCTGTTGGAAAATGCTTTGACAGGCCCTGCAGCAGCAAGTGATCCGAAGAACGTATCAGGATGGTTTAGTCGGAAAGCTGCTGCGAGAAACCCGCCATAAGAACCACTAGCGATTATGGCCTTGCTGTCGGAGGCGCCTTTGTTGGTTTCTTTGATATGCTCAATGAATGAGACAGCATCGGCCATAACATTGTCAAGGGTAAGGTACTTCAAGTTAGTAGGGCTGTGGGATGCTTGGCCAAATGGAAGGCTCTGGCCAAAATAGCGATGCTCAAGAGAAACAGCAATTCCTTCAAGTTGTCTGGCGTACTCGTACATGATAGTTGTATTGGCACAATCCAAGAACCAACTCTCCTCGCCCTGGAAGAACATGATAGGCCCACCCGGCTTGTAGAACTCGTCAAAGATGCTGTAGCGTTGCTGAAAGGTCCCATTGGCGGCGCCGAAGTGATCAATAGGCTGGGTTATCCATTTGTAATCACATTCCGAGGAAGTAGTATAAGCCATAGCTAGTCTTAAGACTGCCGCAATTGAGAGAAGAAGGGTACCCAACATGTTGAAGGACTGTGCCAAGTTATCGAGTAAGAGCTGGCTCTGGAATCTCTCGATAGCAAAATATTAATTCGATGCAGAGGGAATGTGGCATTTATATATCTGGGGAGATAGTCTCCGGATGCATGCATGGCTCGAAGGCCATGAGCAATTAGGTACCTCGATAGGTTTGCTCGTTCAAAAAGATTATGAATTATATTCATACCTAGGGAATCAGGTTGCTAATAAAAGCTGTTTTACCTACTCGAGTAACTTAGGGCGTACACGGCTAGCTGATATACCCCGTTGCTAATCCCAGTCCACGATTCGTTTGCGGTAGCGTCAGCGGAACCCCGAGGCGGAGTCTACACTTCTACTATATCGTCCTATTAAATTATCAGGTGAATATGATTGACACGAGAGTAAATTAACAGAGCTCGACTAAACTCCTACGGGAGCCGGTCAGCAGGTTGCGGCTGAGAGTTCAACGCCATTTTAAACCCCGGGAAGCCCTAGCCAACGATATCACAGCACAGAGCCTAATGGGGAAACACCCGGCGATAAATCGCCTAGTTAGGAAGGGATTTCAAATGTTGTTGTTTTGTTTGCTCCGTACCCACTCAAATAAGCGTGGATAAATGCATTAAACTAAGAGACATCTGATTATTAATTGGGGTGTGTATTAAGACTACTTACCTAGTTGGTATGAACGATTCTGGCGATAATTATATGGAGTGCTTATAAGCGTTGAAGCTTTTCAAGCTTCGTGAAGAAGCGATGTTTAGAGGGGTAATGGGAAATCTAGCCACTAGAATTAAGCTTTTGTAGATGCTAGTGGACTATCCACGGGGGCTATGTACCTACTTATTACCTAGTAGGTAGCTTTGATACTTAAATGGCTTCTTGTGCTGATCTAAGGGATAACGCCCAGTACTTACCTAAGTACATGTAGGTGGTAATCTAATTTCTTAAAATTAAATTCCTTATAACATTTGATACAGAAGGATTAGGTGTATCTTAAGAGAATAACTGGATTGGCATGTAATTCTAGCTAATCCGCTGATAAAATGCGATGTGGTTACCCCATCGCGGGGAACCGCCTGCAACCTTAGGTACCTAAGATACCTACCCACCACCTACCCGACATCCAGCAATTCACAGGCTATAAACTAGGTAGTTAGTAGGCACCTAGGGCACCTACCTAGTGAGGGCGAATGCAAGTACTCTGAAACCGCACTTCGTCAATTTTCAGAAATAAAATGTCGAATATACAGAATGATTAGGTACTTAGGTGCTTATCGTTTAATTGAGATCTTTATTTAGGTACCTACCTACCTTAGTACCTAGTTCAGTCAAGGTAAACTATCTAATATCCGCGGGAATACTCAATACCTACCTAGTACCTATACTTATTGCGTCTTCGTACTGCATACAATGCCATGCACCCCCAGGCGACCGCAAGAAGTCCGAGGAATACGCCTTACAGGTTGCTAACCAATCACCGTAGGGCAGTGGTAGGTTTACTCTATACCTCGTGGGCGAAGACAGCGGCAGGGTTCGTTCAGTTGAGTATCATTAAGAGCTGCCGGGAGACAATCCGGTAAATCTAGACAACCTGCATCGAATAATGTTGCATCATTCATATTAGTTTGCAGTTCAACGTCGCAAAACCAAGGACTGGCGATATCTTACCGCTCAATGGTGTGTGATGTACCGTCGTGGAGTCATATAAGAATAGGCTGGCTACGAACACACTGGACCGATAGAGCGGTGAAGACGATTCTTGTCGGAATGCAAGAGCCGAGCGAATTCATTTTATCGAGGTTTGGCCAAAACCGACTCCAAAAGAAGGGTATCGAGGCGGGCTGTAGTCCTTCTTTATGAAGATTACATAATGACATGCAAAAGGGGATAACAAGAATTGAGATCAGGGTCAGCGTTAAGGTTCCGCAATCATTATACCTTCCACAAATAAGAAAGGATAACTAGGTACCTAATAGTAATATAAACATACAGGAAATGTCTTCACTGCTATATGCTGCCCAATTGTTTACCTAGGTACTAGGTAGGTATCCTGATATATGGTTCCGAGAAACCGTGACTCATCGAAAGAGAACGTGACAATCCTCTCGAGACTATATATAAGCTTCAATCGCTATATATGATAATGCATACCCAAGCACTGCTTTTATAAAAATATAAACGTCAAAGTATAATGTAATTGGCACCTAGGTACCTAGCGAATCAAAGATCCTTACCCACAATCCACCCGGTATTTATCTCATCACCGACGCCTTCCTCCCCAACCCAGCTATTATTTTCAATATCATCACTTGACGTCTTTTGACCCTCGTTGCCGGTTCTATATACGAGGTGTTTTGTGCGAGAGGGCCGATAGCTAGGGGCCTGATGAAGCCAGATTTTGGGCCATGTGAGACAGTAGGGGATCCTGGGTAGACCCGCTGGTGGCTGGCCTTGTAACGGAGCAGACATGTTCTTTTCTTCCGGGCGTATATTGTTTTCTTCTGGTAAGAATAGCTTAGAGTTTCCCGCGTAAGAAACCCGTCGTTTTCTCTCTCGTTGATTTCTCCGTGGGAGGTTCTGGCTATCTTTCTACTTATCATGATAGATTCAGACCCCTTTACCATTTTCATGATCTCTCTGCATACTGATATGTAGCTATCATCGGCATTACTCTTGAACTTGTTTAGGTTAAAATGATCCAAAGGTAAGCATTCGCATGGATGTCCTTGTAGAATTCCCGAAGATCCATTGACGATGAACTCCTGCGAAATGATTAGACATAAGATTTGAACTATTGGCTTTTAAATGTTTCTAACCTGTATGATGTTGGGAAGGCCAAATATTAGATCAATTCTAGACGGCTTCTGCTCATAGAAGCAGAAGAGTCGCGGGGCGCGCTGCTGTTCTAAGGCAACAGTCCTGGTAAAGTCAAGAACGCATTTGGCGAGTAGATCATTTCCCGAAGTCAAGCTGTGTAAGATGTTATCTTGCACCTGTAGATTTTCTTCGTTCGTTTTGATGTGAATTTGTTCCCACATTTGTCGTTGGAAATTCTCGTGGACGCCATAGTGAGGCGTGCCTAGGAATACCATACCCGTAACTGAGTCAAATATGCCGAAAAGGTTTTCATCTTTATGATGCAATGCTGCTATGGTGTAGGCCTATTATGCAAATGTTAGGTTGATTACCTAGGTACCGGTAGGTAACCAGGTCACCAGTTAAATGCGTTACCTGTTGAATGACCAGGCCCCCGAAGCAGTGTCCTATGAACACAATTGGCCGATGTTTGCATCCATCCCTTGCGCTACCAAGCGCCATAAGCAGCTCGCGAGCAACTCCATCGAGCGTCAATTTGACAGCTCCATCTCCAAACCAATTCGATGCATAGCCAAACGCCATGATGCGAGCGTTAGGTATTGCATCCGGGAGCATGGTTTTGTGACTGAGCCAATTGACATTGCTTTCCTTGGAGACCCAGGTTTTCTCAGGGTGTGCGCCGATGCCGTGAACTGCCACGATGCTACCGACAGATTTGTCAACATATCTGATGATAGACCTGCCTATTGTCTTTCTCAATAGGTAGGTTAGTACTTACTCAACTTCGGCATTCTCAGGTTGACTTAAAACTTTAAGGCCGATATGCTGTATGGGCCTATGCTTCTGCCTTTTTGGCGACTTCGACTCGCGACTTTCAGGGTCGTCTAAACTCATTTCCGTTGATTATTGTACGTAACTACCTAGTAGTTTTAAAGAATGGAATAAATGAACTCTTGCACGACATGAAACATTTATGATATCAAGGTCAATTGAGATGAGGTTCTAATTGAAATGGTTTATATGGAAGATAGGTACCTAAGTAGGTACTAAGGTACGAATAATCTAGGTAGGATGGTAGATAAGCAATTCTGCCTAGGGGGGCAGTGTAGGGAGTTTTTACACTTCCTTCAACTTCTTGAGTAATACCGATGCTTAAGGTTCCGTCTTTCCGAATTTCATCATGTTGGCTTACGGCGGTGAAGCACGAAGCTCTACGCCGCAGCCTCAATAAAGACTAGGTACCTTACTTATTGAGGTACCTAGGTACGTTAGCAGATAGAGATAGAGGGATAGAATAATACCATTATTTAAATTTACTGAGTTGTGTTGTTTATAAGACTCTGCTTTCTATTAGAGCTGGGAACATAAGCCTAAGAATAGGTACTAAGGTAGGTATACAGAATTGAATCATCTCGAGAGGAAGAATTTATTGGAAATAGTATTGTCTAAGAAAAAAAAGGAAAAAGTATATAAAACTCTAAACATCACCGATATAATCTATTTCTTTGTTAAAAGCTTTCTCGAAGAATACCTAGTACCTAGAAAGCCATCAACCAGACAGCCGTAGGTTAGGTACCTAGGTAGGTAATTAACATTAATGATATGGCGGGGGCCGCGGGGCAAGGGGGCGGGGTAATACAGCCCTAGAGTACCTCCAGCTCCCTAGTACCCAGTAGGGACCTAAACTATCACTTCACTATTAGTGAGTGTTCCAAGCCCATTTTCTCTAGGAATGCTTTCGTTTCAATTCATTGCGCTGCCCAGAGAGAAATATCCTGCAGTGTTTGCCCGTCCATCCATCCACCTAGACATCCAGGCATTTGCAGGTACTTGTACCCAGTACGCAAGGAATATTTGGTTAAAAACTTACCACTTGTAAAGCACCACGTGGAGCTAAATGAAGAGTTAACAGAGTAGGTAGGTAGGTAGGGTTTCAGGTTAGTACCTAATGAGCTAGGGTCGGTCTTTGCATTTTTGGCGATGAATTGAAAAGTTGGAGTGTCACGGCGCGACGAAGACAGCACTTTGTCCTTGTAATAGGTGCCTAGGTAGGGTGCGCGAAATAAAAAGAAACCGCCAAACCATTAATTTAATTAAAATATAAAAACATTAAAATATAAGTTATATATATATTTGGTTTATAAGAATATACATATATTATTAAAATTAAAAGGTATTATATTTAAAAAAATTAATATTTAAGTAATTATTATTAATAATTTTAATAATAAAATTTTAAAATTAATAAATTTATTTATTAATATTAAATTAATAAAATACGTTACGTTTTAATTATTAATCTTAATTTTATATTATTTCGATGTTTTATTTTAATTATTTTTTATTTAATATATTTATTAAATTATAAATATTATTATTAATATTATTATTAATATTATTATTATTATATTTATT